>JZKD02S1972907.1:164836-181385 GCA_000966675.3 Picea glauca | reverse complement strand
AGCGTCGGCGCTCCGAGATAGTGTAAGGGGGAGCGCTCCTCTCCAAAACTCAATTTTTTGGGTGCTTTCAGGTGGCAAAAGGTTGTTTGACTTCAGTAGATCAGTTCTCCTCCTTTAAATCAATCATGTGAGATGTTATAAGTGTCTCCTTAGTGTCGTTATCATGACAGTATGTCTGAACATCCTTTGCGACACTAGTGACCAACTTGCGACACTTACGAAAGTCGATGCGACACTTACGACAATTGAGAGGGATAATGCGACACTTATCCAGCTGAGCAATTTTGCCATGTAACACCCACCTTGGGGCTATGTCCACAAAGTCTTCTTCTTTATATTATCTCGGTCAAGAGGTTACAACACAGAGCTTTAGTGACCCTTACTTTGCACAGGACAAAAGATCTGAACAACTCACTAGATCCTTCTTCCTTGCACTTCAGCACAAAACTACAACAACTTGCACTTAGATTTTCAATCTCCTTACAATCATGCACAGAGCACTTGCAATATACATCCGATCACACAGATCCAACTACTATCACTAAGCCTTTAGCTATACATCACATAGATGTACTACTACCCTCTACTTACATTGCCTAAGTATCTGTTTATATATTACAAAATGGGCCTAAGCATGGGTAAACCCATGAGCTGACATCCCTTTCCCTTTACATCAACCCAAAACCCTAAAAGGGACCCAAAAATAGGTCTTGCTTCCCTAATTTCCACGTCACGTTGCGCTCCATCTTTGGCAAGTTGTCGCAGTCCCAAAAACGGTCAAATATGACCAAGTATTCTTCAAAACTTGGTCAAGGGCCAACAGGATATAAAGAGAAGTATTGTATTTTGATATGAAGCTCATTAGGAGGTTTCCCCCTCAAAGAGGCAAGTGAACATGAGAGGATCCCTTCCATAATATGATCCATTGTATGATGTTTCCCTACCCTAAGGGTTTGATAGTAATAAAATAGATTTTTCATATTGTTCTTCTATATCTATTGTGGTTCTTTTGTATTCATTTCTTTGGTTCTTAAAAACATCTGGTTTGGATGTTTTCACATATAGTAAGATAGAAATCATTGACCTATATTGCCTCTGGTCTATATACTTTGAATCATCATCTTTTCTCAACTTGCAACTGGTTTGCAATATTCCATTCCAAACCTCTTTAGCATTTCTATGATATACTTAGTTTGAGAAATAAAAATTCCTTGGTTGATTTGATGTATCTGAAGACCTAGAAAGAAGGATAGTTCTCCAAGTAATGACATTTCAAATTCATTCTGCATATCCTTTGCGAATTTCTGGCTTAACCTGTCATCATTACTTCCAAAAATAATATCATCAACATAATCTTCAATTAATAAAATGTTATCTTGAGTTACCTTGATGTAGATGTTGTTGTCTGCACTTCTTTTTCTGAACCCTACCTATTGTAGATAGTTATCCAGTCTAGAGTATCATGCTCTAGGAGCTTGTTTAGACCATGCAAGGCCTTCTTCAATTTACACACATAATCTGTGTTCTCTGAAAATTGAAATCCTTCCAGTTGTTCAATGTAGACTTCTTCTTCAAGTTCCCCATTCAAAAAATTTGATTTCACGTCTATCTTATACACTTTAATATTCTTGGAGAATGCATAAGCTAAGAGAAATCAGATTGCTTCCATTCTGGAAAATGGGGAAAATGTATCTTCAAAAGTCGATTCCTTCAACCTGTGTGTATCCTTTACATACCAATCTATCTTTGTTCCTTATAACATGTCCATATTTATTCAATTTATTTCTAAAAACCCACTTTGTGCCAATCACATTCTTATTCTTTGGTCTTGGAACCAATTCCCAACTTTCATTCTTCTTTATTTGATCAAATTCTTCATCCATGGCCTTATTCCAAAATTTATCCTTGTTGGCTTCTTCAAAATTGTTTGGTTCAAACGTAGATAAGATGTATAGGTTCATTTGTTCGAGTAAATAGATCATTCTTCTAGTCTCAACTCTTGCATCCTTGTTTCCAATAATCTGATCTGAAGGATGATTATTCTGTACTCGTTTTATAGGTGTCTTTGGAGACACTTGTTGAAATTGCTCTTCTACTTATATCTAATCCTATTCATATTCCTCTTCTAATTATTCTTCATATTCTACTTCTTCTTCATAAAGTTGTTCCATTAATTCATTTTCTTCTTCCTTTAATTCTCGACCACTTGTTTCATCAATTGTTACATTGATGCTTTCCACAATTTTTTTCAACCTCAGATTGTAACACTTGTATGCTTTCCTTGTACTTGAGTAACCAACAAGTACTCCTTTGTACACATTGTTGGGGTCCTATAATTATAGGTAACCCGATTCTTCAGTTTCTATTTGGCATCACCCCCGTGATGAAGACATCTGGTTTGCTGGACTTAGTTGATTTCATTTTCCCCTCCACCTGTTTCACCCGATCCTTCATCACCCAACCAGATCCTTTGTCACCTTGATGTGCCCTTCATTCCCTCATCCTTCACTTCTTCTCCCCTTCGCCATCTTCGTCCCTACATTTGCAATAAACCACCTTAGGATAAAAAGATTAACTTAGTAGTTAGATTAGACTTGTTAATAATAAATTAATTAATAATTAATAACTAAGTTATTTTGGGTAAATTTAATACTTAGGTTAGTTTATTAAGTTAAAACATTAACTAATAAATTAAACTATTAAACATATAAATTAAAAAACACAAAACATAAGTTTAATAAAACAAATATAAACTAATTCAAATTAATAAAACATATAAATTAATTAACAAACAATAAACAAAACATATAAAATAATAAACATACAATTTAACATACATATTAAAAAATACATAACAAATAAACCAAACGGAAAATAAAAAGAAAACAAAAAGCAAAAAGCAAAACATCAAAACAAAATTAAAAACAAAAACGTAAAACAAAAAAGGTAATAAATGAAACAAAAACGTAATAAATAAAACAAAAATGTTAAAATGTAATAAATAAAACAAAAAATTCAAAACGTAATAAATAAAAACATAATGCGCACCTTATGCACATATCCCAAGGTAAAAAAAAATCGACGTCCAATAACCAAAACGGACCCGCCCCCCCTCCCCTGTGTTTTTCAAGCTTTAACGAGGGGGGGGGGTCCGATATAAGTGGTATTGGGGCGACACTTGTCACCCCCTGGTGATTTCGGACCCCCCCTCCCAATTCCACTTACCACCTCAGGGGGGGTTCGGAATACCACCTTTCCTCAAAAAACCACTTTCCCCCAATTTTTCAAAACCACTCGTTTGTTGTCTGTTTGACACCTCATCTTTCGAAGCGGATTCTGGGAAAACGGAGACAGGTTTTCAAAAACCGAGAGAGGTTTTTGTTTAGAAAGAGATGAATAACAAAAACCTATTCCATATTTTTCATAGGTCCTACTAGTTGGAAGAATCTAAGCTGTCTTTCAACCTCATTGTTCAGATTTTTGGTTTTTCCTGTTGTAGTCCTAATTTTGCGGGAGATGTTTCAGCAAGATGGAGACGAAATTGGAGAAACGAAAGGAGGTTTTTTTCTAGAACATGCTCATATACAATAAAATCCTACATTTTTTTCACATATTTCACCGATTGGAAGAATCCAATGTCTGAGTGTACCCTTATTTTCAGCAGATTCGGCCAAATTTGCAGTTCCAGATCTTTGGGATTTACTTGCTATTTTCGGCCAGGAGGATCGAATTCGATCTCCTGAGCATAAGGATTATAATGTTTATTTATATCCATGTTTTTAATAGATTAGGGGTTGTTGAACGTGACCAGAAAAGGAGCATTCATTGTTGTAATTAGCTCACATAACCATATTTCATCAAAATAAGATTACAGTTACATGATTCCTGTGTCATTATGCTAGTGAAGTTTTCCTCTATGTAATTATGTTTTCCCTGTTTTTCATATATATTTATTTCTATATTGTTTTAAAGAGAGTCACACTTAGGATTTGTTTAAATACACTGTGTTCCCAGTTTAAAGAAATATCAATGTTTTATGCCTGAAAGTCATTCCCAGGATTCTTAACTGCCGTGTTATGATCTGTTTCCATCCCTTTTTCTTCTTGACCATTTAAAAAAATTTAAAGGATCCAGCACAGTGCCTACCTTTCTCTATAATATCCCCTGTAGACCTTTCTTTGATTGGATTAAATCTCTTTGACCCCATTTCCCAATGGCCTTTTTCTCCTACTCCAACCAAACCATTTAAAAATCAAATACCAATCTATTATAACTAGCCTAATATCTATTCAAACATATATATATCAAACATAGAGATCCCTCTCTGAGTCTTGGAGGGATAGATCCAAGACTTGAAGTGGTTTTGATGTTTCCTCTATGACTTCCTCCACAGCCTTGGGAAAATTACATAGTGCTAACAGAATGTTGACTCCACTGGGGAACTTTCTCCAGTAGTGCACTTCAAGTTCCGGATCTGATCATTGATGGTGGACAGTGACCAGACATAAGAAAGGTTGAAATATTTCACCTGGCGACTCTAAATCAGCTCTAGACAATGCCGACTCAAAGACTCCACTGGAGGAAGAACTTGAAGCATGACCAAGAATCCTAGAAAGATCAGGTACTCAAGCTCAGATTGTATTCATGATATTATTGGTTTCATCTGCAATTACTTTCTCTCTTATCATGATCCTGGTCTAGAGTATATTGTTGAAATTCAGGATGATCATTTTCAACCTAAAGAACCTCAAAGGATTGAGCCCATTCCCATAGCTCTGGTACACACTCAAATACCTATAGGAAGCCTTGATAGACATAAGCCTCCTGCTTTATTTCCTATAGATGTAAAAATCTATGATACATATGTAAAAATTCTATATTCACAGGTTAAAATTCCAACTTGTTATAAGCCCCTTGATTTACCTCCTATACTTGTGAATTTCCCAAAAAGATACAAACCTCTGGTTTTACCTTCCATTCTCCATGACTCTCTTGCCAATTATAGAAAAAACCTTCCCAGGTTTGATGGGGAAAATGTGAATATCACTGCAGAAAAACACTTTCAAAATCTTGAGGATTTTCTTGATCTGTTTGAGGTGGAAGAAGATGATGTTTGTATCAGGATGTTTTCCCTATCATTTCTAGGTAAAGTTAAAGATTGGTTTAAGAATCTTCCAACTGCAAGCATTAGCAATTTATGTCAATTTGTGCAAATTTTCCTAGATAGATGGGTGATCATGAGAAGTGTCTTTCTCATCCTAGAAGAATATGACCATTTGAAAAGATAGTCAAGGGAGATAGTACATCAGTTTTTAGCAAGGTTCAATAAGGTATATCATGCAATGTCTGCTGATATAAGGCCACCCCTAGGATCAACTCACTTGCATTACCCGGATGCCTTTGATCCTGAGATGGCATTCCAATTAAGAGAAAGGAACACTACAACACTTGAAGAAATGAAAAATGTTGCATTTGATGTGGAAGCTAAATTTCTATATATAAGGCAAAGATAAGGGAAGAAGATAAAGATAGAACATAAAATGAATGGCTGACATCTTCAGAAATGAAACTAGATGTTCTGGCCAACACTGTAAGAGAGATGATGCAGAAGATTAGCATGAAATATGATCTTGTTGTTCGAAGACCTTATGTTCCATTAGTGCTAGAACAGATAAGGATCAATGTCCAAAAACACTTTGCATCCCAGCCTCAGTATTCTGAACCACCAAAGGATTATTTCATGTATTCAATTCACAATACAGTTGAAGATGAAGTTCAAAATTAGAAGATGGAGGATGATTATATTGATATGATATGCATGTTCAATGGCATTTCATCCATGGATGATTCACCCAAGCTTGATTGGTACAATGATGATTATAACACATTGGATTTTTCAAAGAGATCAATTACATATGATTGGGAGGAAGAAGATCATTTGCAATCCCAATAGGACAATCAATCTGTACATGGAAATGATGACAACAATGATCAAAATGTAGAAATTTTTCAAGAAAGTGAAAACTACCTGCCCTTATGTTTTGCCTCGCTCCTGAGAAAACATTGCAAGCAGATTGCACATAGAAAAGAAGAGGAATGTTCTAATGCATCAATTGAGGAAAAAAGGTGAGATACAAAAGTTGATCCAGAAGTGAAACCTTTGAGCCTTTTTGAAGGTCAAACCTCAAATGAAATCATGAAGCCCGAAATAAGTGATGAGCTAATCCATCTTGATTCAATGCCTCTTTGCTTTAATTCATTTCAAATTTTGAGAGGGAATCTTGGTCAAATTCTAGTTGAAAGTCACAGTGTAAGCCATGAAGTACCAGTAGAGTCAATTCCACCATTATCGAAATCATTTCATGACCCTATAGCTGATATTCTGGATAATGTGTGTTTTCAAAGTCAGTTTTCATTTACCCCCAATGATTTCAAAAATTGTTATGATATGGATATGATCAGACAGTCAGCTATAGGGGTGCATTCAACACAAGCATCATTTCAGAACCCATCAGAAAAGTTGCAGCCATGTCAGGAAGTGCATGAGGATGCAAATAGCATAACTATAACATCAAATCATGAGGTGGAGTTGGTTAAATTTGAATATCTAGTAATAGGTCAAGTTTATCTTGATCCAGTGGCTATTTATATGGAGAAATTGTTCATCACAGAGCCACAATGCATTCCCAGTATTTTTGTTATCTGTCATATTTATCAAGCTCCTTGTGATGAAGATCAGGATGGAAAGCAGTTCATGATGCCTATGCAAGTTCTATTTATGATATTGATTGAAAACATTAAAAGAGCAGAGTTATTAGAGCAGTTGCTTGACTGGCTGCACTAGCATTATTGTATCATTTGGAACAAAGAAATTTTCAGTAGTGTAGGGTAAGTAGTTGTTTTGAATCAGCTTAGTCATTTGAGCATCTTTTTCAGTATTATATATTTTCCAGCAGAGTTTGCAGTTGATACTATCTAGTTCGGTGTTCAGTCAAATCTGAGCCAATTCGAAGATTTTAGTTGCAGTGACTCCATGGCCCAATGAATAAAACATCGGTCTGCATGTTCATAATTCATTGGTTCTTGACACCTAACGAAGGAGCTTCCATCTCCATGTGGATCCTATGTTGGGGTCCTATAATTATAGGTAACCCAATTCTTCAATTTCTATTTGGCATCACCCCCATGATGAAGACATCTCGCTTGCTGGACTCGGTTGATTTCGTTTTCCCCTCCATCTGTTTTGCCCAGTCCTTCATCAACCTACCCAATCCTTTGTCACCTTGTTGTGCCCTTCATTCTCTCATCCTTCACTTTTTCTCCCCTTCGCCATCTTCGTCCCTACATTTGCAATAAACCACCTTAGGATAAAAAGATTAGGTTAGTAGTTAGATTAGACTTGTTAATACTAAATTAATTAATAATTAATAACTAAGTTAGTTTGGGTAAATTTAATACTTAGGTTAGTTTATTAAGTTAAAACATTAACTAAGAAATTAAACTATTAAACATATAAATTAAAAAACAGAAAACAAATTTAATAAAACAAATATAAACTAATTCAAATTAATAAAACATATAAATTAATTAACAAACAATAAACAAAACATATAAAATAATAAACATACAAGTTAATATAGATATTAAAAAATACATAACAAATAAACCAAACGGAAAATAAAAAGAAAACAAAAATAAAAAAGAAAAACATTAAAACAAAATTAAAAACAAAAACGAAAATGAAAACACTTAAAACAAAAAAGGTAATAAATATAACAAAAACGTAATAAATAAAACAAAAAAGTTAAAATGTAATAAATAAAACAAAAAATTCAAAATGTAATAAATCAAAACATAATGCGCACCTTATGCACATATCCCAGGTAAAAAAAAAATCAAAGTCCAATAATCATAATGGACACCCCCCCGGTGCTTTTCGAGCTTTAATGAGGGGGGAGGGGGTGTCCGATATAAGTGGTATTGGGGAGAAACTTGTCGCCCCTTAGTGATTTTGGACCCCCCCCTCCCCCCTCCCAATACCACTTACCACCTCAAGGGGGGGGGTCTGAAATACCACCTTTCCCCAAAAAACCACTTTTCCTCAATTTTTCAAAATTGCCCGTTTTTTGTCTGTTTGACACCTTGTCTTTCGAAGCGGATTCTGGGCAAACAGAGACAGATTTTCAAAAACTGAGGGAGGTGCTTGTTCATAACGGTCTGATGAACAAAAAATACTTCCATATGTTTCACAGGTGTCACCAGTTGGGAGAATGGAAGTTGTCTTTCAGCCTCAGTCTTTGAATTTTTGGTTTTTCCTGTTGCAGTCTTGATTTTGCAGGAGATGTTTTGGTGAGCTGGAGACGAAATTGGAGAAACAGAAGGCGGTTTTTGTTCATAACATGCTCATATACAATAAAATCCTACATTTTTTTTACATATTCCACCTATTGGGAGAAACCAATGTCTGAGCGTACCCTTATTTTCAGTAAATTCGACCAAATTTGCAGTTCTAGATCTTTGAGATTTACTTGCTATTTTCAGCTAGGAGGATCAAATTTGATATCTTGATCCTAAGGATTGTAATCATTATTTATATCCATGTTTTTAATAGAGTAGGGGTTGTTTAACGTGACTGGAAAAGGAGCATTCATTGTTGTAATTAGCTCACAGAGCCATATTTCATCAAAACAAGATTACAGTTACAGGATTCCAATGTCATTATGCTAGTGAAGTTTTCCTCTATGTAATTATGTTTTCCCTATTTTTGATATCTATTTCTTTCTCTATTGTTTTAAACAGAGTCAATCTCAGGATTTGTTTAAATACACCATGTTCCTAGTTTAAAGCAATATCAATGTTTTCTGCGTGAAGGTCATTCCCAGGATTCTTTACTGCCCTGTTATGATCTGTTTTCATCCCTTTGTCTTCTTGACCATTTACCAAACTTTAAAGGATCCAACATAGTTCCTACCTTTCCCTGTAAGCTCCCCTATAGATCGTTCTTTGATTGGATTAAATCTCTTTGACCCCATTGCCCAATGGCCTTTTTCTCCTGCTCCAACCAAACCATTTAAAAACAAAATACCAATCTATCATAACTAACCTAATATCTATTCAAACAAATCTATATCAAACAGAGAGATCTCTCTTTGAGTCTTGGAGGGATAGATCCAAGACTTGAAGTGGTTTGATGTTGCCTCTGTGACTACCTCCAGAGCCTTGGGAAAATTACAGAGTGCTAACACACACGAGATTCAAACTTTCCATCCTTCCATCTTCTCTTTTGTTGTAGCATTTTCTTCTAAATACTCTGAAGTGATTCACATTTGTTGATATTCCTTTCCATAGCTCATAAGGAGTTTTGTCATTGTTGTTTCTAAGAGTTACTATGTTTTGATTTTGAATTGTTTTATTCATTGTATGTGTCCAAAAAATATCTGTCAATTTGGAATCCATTAGCATTGTTCGAGCCATTTACTATGTAACTATCATCCATTATGATAATGTTCCTTTGTCTCTGAACCACTCTCTGAACCAATATATGAATCCATGCTCTCATCCATTGTCATATATCTGTCCAAACCTACTAAGTGTTCTTACGAATCCATTTTTGTCCATACTTTCCAAGACTCTACTACACAATTGTTCATAATGCTGACCCATTTATCACTATACTATCATGCAGTTTTCACTACTACAACTGATTAATCTATCAAACTGTACTTCTGCTAACTAACTGCTCTGGATATTTCTACTCAAACTCTGCAAGTTGCTCGAAGGATGGTTCTTTTTTCTGTCAAAGCTATCGCATAGACTCCCCATGTCTAATATTCATAGTACATGGGAGTCTCTAAGATGGATGGCTCAGAAAAATTACTGATCTGATGTGTATTCATCATCATCTTCATTGGTAGATTCATCATCTCTCTAAGCTCTATCTTATTTCTTTCTGTCTATGTATTCATATTTCACTACAATGCCTGAAAGTAAAATCTCTTGAACCTGTTCCTTATTTACCTATCCTTCTTTTCTTTCAGTTATTTTCCAAACCTTTATGTATCTGACGTTTTTCTTTTTCTATGTAGAATTTTCTTCATCTCGTTTTATTGTCGATTTTACGATCTCCGGGACCTGGTCTTTGTTCACCTATTCTTCATGTTTTCTTATCCATACTTTATTATATCTGATATCAATGTTCTCTTTCATGGAAGTATCAATCATTCTTCTACAATCACTAGATATTTGTCCATATTTATTACATTTGTAACATTCAATGTTACATGGGGCCACATAGTCACTTCTTGCTTGAACATTTATTTTATAATCCCTGTAATCCACAACCTTATGTCCAAAATTTGTACAATAAAAAAATGACCATAAAAGAAATTTGCATACCTGGGAGTGAATGATCTTCTTTGTGGTGTAGTCCTTATGAATTTCTGCATTGACTGATCATGATCATGATTGAAGCTTATTTGTGTCTTGAACATGGATGGCCTTCTTGAAGATGTATATTCAATAGTTTTCTTGGATTCCGGTTGACCATGATTCCTTCCTTTGAGTACTTTTTCATAACTCTTTCTATTTTCTTCATTCTTCTTTTTTAGCAACCTAGAGTGTTTCTCTTCAGTCTCTATAACTGATGTGGATGTTTTTGTCTCTTCAACATTCTTCTTGAGCTTTATGATTTTACTTCTCAATGTGACAACTTCTTCTTCAAGCTTATCAACCTCTTCTTCTTTCTTCATTATCTGAGACTTCATGACTTCTTATGTTCTTTTCTCTTCTTCAAGCTAAATTTTTAATGTGATTATTTCTTCTTCAATTCATTTCTCTTCTTGACCAAAATCCGACTCAAGATGATTTAGATCATTATTTCTTTCCTTGAGATGATCCGCCAATATATTTTCTCTCATTTATGTGTCTTACTTATATGCTACTATGTTGGCTTCCAAATACTATTTTTGATCTTTAATATTTTCCTTGATCTTTCTGCCTTCTTCTAGTTGAGTTCTTAAGTTATTGATGACCTTTTGGGCTTCTTAAAAAATGTGAGCACTTTCCTTTTGTTTCATCAATTATTTCTTGAGTGACTTGTTTTCTTCTCTTTCTTTTCTTAGTTCATCTAAAGCACTGATCAATTATGATTCATCATTGTCTTCTTTTTCATTTTATTTTTTTCTGTCTCATTTCCTTTATGGAATTCTATTTCAATATGTCTATGTTTTTTACAATTAAATCAAACCAACATACCTCTGTTGATTATGTACTCTTCATCTTCTGAATCTATTTGACATGGTGAGCATATTTTTTCTTGATATGTACCTGCATCTTCTTTGGCATTTTCTGAATATGCGATGGGTGAAGAATATATGTCATGTAACTTATCCCAAATTTATTTGGCTGATGAACATTTACCAACCTTTTCTCTTACTAGATTATGTTATAAACCTAAATTGCACCAGACATGCATACCTGGCATCAGGCCATCTTGCTATTTTTTCCAAGCCATCATTGAACAATTCTTCTAAAAAACCATTTTTTTGAAGATATACACGCCCTGCACCACTACTACCCGCGTACACATGCTTGCTGAACCATTACAACCCACATATACTCACAAAAAGTGTGAAAAACTAAAAATTGCAAAGGGATACCAGTTTTTGGGCTGTTACTAATCATTTGACCACCTATAGCCGGTCACCCAATCGAATACCTAGATTTTTGGCCTATAAAAGAAGGTGTTGGGGTCCATTTCCAAGAGGAAGCACAAGAGAAAAGAAACTTTGCCCATTTCAATATCCCCCCTTTGCCCCAATATTTTGCAACCACATTGTGAGTTTGAGCCAGAATTCCCTTTTTCAGCCCTTTCTCCTCCATTGCAAATCCTTTCCATTTCCCTAGAGAGAACTTAAGAGGAGAAGAATACGTGGAAGAATTTGGTGCATGGTGAAGAGGATCCCAGGACTGACTTTGAGGAGAAGTTTCCAATCTCATATTGTAAGAGACTTCGTGAGATTAATATAAAGAAATAATTTTTTCGTCCTGCCAAATGATGTCTTGAATCTTCATGATTTATTTGTGTTTTCATTATGACATCTAACCCACTAATCCATATATAGAATGCATGATTGTAGTTTCTTCTTGTATTTTGGTGAATGCAAGTCAGCCTTGGGACAAGACTTGTAGTCGGAAACAACCAAGCGCAAAGAGATCAACACCGGATGCAGATTTTAAGGTAGGACTACCGGATCCCTATTCTTTGCTTTTTATGTATGATTGTGGGGTAATGTCGGGATAGTTGTTAAAAGTAGGAGACTTTAGACGGTTAGCTCTACTTGCACTTTAGAACCCTAGTGTAGTCTGTAGGGGGTTTTCTCTCTACATCAGAATTGGCGACTGTACTAGGGAGACCTCTAGCGTTTTTAGGGGATATTTTTGGGCATTTTAATTGGTTTACCTTCCTTTCTTGAGTTTCTGTAAATTTTTGTGTCTTTAAGGGATTCTGGTCTTCAATACCAGTACTCCCTGCCTGGTTTGCTTGGCTGTTAGTTTTCATTTTTTTGAGAAGTTACAGAGGTGTACACGGATTGTAATGGGTCTACACGTGTACATACATGCCCTACCTTTAGACAACCCATGTACATACACTAGCTGTTGAAGTGTCAGTAGCATGTCTGTGTTGATAAAATCATTTTTAAAGAAGAGGAAGTCATCCTCTTCCCTTTCAGAAGTCATACTTCTCAAGGGATTTCTTGATCTAGTCCTGGTCTCTGTTATAGCAGTCTGTAGCCTAGGTATGGCCTCAGTATAGCTTTTGTTCATCAAATATTTCTTGTGTTTTCTTTATTAGGGTTTTTTAGACAAGCTTGTGAGTCTGTTCTAATCTTCTTGTTTGGTATTGTCAGTGACTCCCTACGATCCGCAGTGGGCTAGAAGTCATTTCTTGGTCTTGTCTTGTATTCATTTTTCCCTTTTTTTCTTTACAAGAAAAGAACAAAATTCATTTTCAAATTTCTTGTTTTGAAGCATAAAACAAAAAAAATTATTTTCATTTATTTGTTTGGTAAAAGTAGTTTAGGTTAGTTTCTTTATTTATCAAGGAAAAAGAAAATTTTCTTAAATTCTTTACTTGAATACTTAGGACATTAAGTAGCTCGTGGTTGAGAGAAATCTTGTTTTAAGTTTTTCTTTTCAAAGATCTGAGAAAAATAGTTACGAAAAGTTTGGTGAAAGAGTTTAATTTGGCAAATCTTTATTTGTGAAGAAGAAGTAGTTTGTTTTCAATTTCATCTTATGCTCTTCTATTTCATCTCTTAAAGAACATCATTGGTTTCACTTCCATTCACTTTGACTTAAGACAACCATTAAAATTAACGCTTAATTAAAAGTTATTAGACTTTGTGTTTGTAGGGTCCATCAATTTAGTCTAGGCTAGAGCCTTGATTTAGGATTGGAGAGGAAACTCTTCAAGGCTACAAAACCAAACATAAGAGTTTGTGCTAAGGAGTGCTTAAAATTCAAATAACCGTGAAAGTTATCCAGGACCCCCCTCTAACACAGGGGATAAACACGGGGTCACGTGCAGAAAGGTAGCGGAGATAACCCCTCCAAAGATGGACCAAGCATAGTGGGGGATGCATATAGAGGGCTTATCTTGGGATTTTGTTGATCGCATTTTTGGGTCTCGAATCCGTTCGAGGTCCTCAGTCATCTTCCAGAACACTTGATTTCAATACCCTTGATAGGTTTCAGGCTTGATACCATTCTCATTCTGGTCCACCTAACTATCGACTGTACCCATCTAGTGACTGTTCGTGCACTGGAAACCTAGTTTCCTTTATCTTAGTGACTTACACAGGTGACTGTGGGGGTATACCGTGGTACCTAGGGCAGACATCGGGCCACACTTTGCAGAGTATACCTCGAGGGTTCTTCCATATTCTATTTTCACTTGCACCGATAGGTTTTTCTAGTGTTGGTTGGTGTAACTATTACTCCAACTAGCTAGTGATCTGCTTGTCTTATCTCATAGGATATTTTTCTAGTGTGTGTTGGTCTTTAATGTTAATAGAAATCCCTAGTGTGTCATTGATATTCTCACACCGTTGAGGATCAAGAGCTCTTTCGATTGCAAAGGCTTCTTGGCCTACCTCCGGTTGATATGGAGCCACCCCCTCCACCACTAAGGTGAAGACTAGACCAGGAAGGGTCTTTTGAGGTGATCGGGCCACAGGAAACTATGCTCGACCCATCTATGAGAGGAGAAAATTTGATTTTGGAGAAACCAACCATTTATAACCTTTGAGTGAAATCTCTTGGTCCGCATAACCCTCCAATCATCGATCTATCGATGCCCATCATCCTACAGGTTCACCCTTACAAGCATCAGGTAGTGTCACAAGAAGCAATGGAGACAAGTGCTGCTACTTATTCAAGGAATCCTCATACTTCCTCTACGACTGTCACTACAAGGATTTTTCCACCTCCAAACCAACCATCATCGGTCCATACCATTATGGTCTCGATCGCCTCTACCTCGTGCAATGGTTCAATTCTGTCTATGGAAATGATCACTGCTCCTTTCGCCCATAGTGCGATAGGCCCTCTGTTCTCATATGGGATACCTGGCTTCGATACAAACTTTGTCCTTTCCTACTCCACTCTACAGACTTTAGGTCTGGGGGAAAGGAGCTCAAACACTCCTCTATAAGGATCCATGGGGGGCATTTCATCCCCCTATAATTATTTCCCTTACAGAGGGGGTCATATACCTTCTTCGTCCCCTTCACTCGATGGTGCTCACCAGCACTCCGCTGGGACAAACATAAACTATAGTTCACTTGGAGTAGGTATTCAAGGACTTCCTTATTATAGAATGTTGGTAGGTTCGACATCATTCTCTTTGTTCAACACATTTGGTAACAATGCATTATTGTCAGTTGTTGTCTTGGTCGGGGGAAACCTCGATTATGGACAACAAAATCCTATGCATGGTACTATTCTTGCACAGGGGGGAAACTCAGGAATTCCTTCCTCACAAGGACCTTGGAATATGTGGCAGGGATCAGTTCCCTCATTAGGGATGCCAACTGGGGGAAACCCCTTACATAGCCAATGGAACCACGGGCAAGGCTCAGGACCTATGCTTGTTGGATCGGCAGGGGGAAACCCTTCTCAAAATCCTTGGAATGAAACGCAAGCCCAACCTTCTACATCCTATTACGGGAGTCAGTTGATGAAATCTCAACAAGCGCATAATCCATACGTTAGTCACAGCCATGGTTATTACCAGAACCCTGGCCAACAAGCTAACTTTTCCTGGAAACCTGGTGCCAACCAAACTCCAAGCTCCTTTTTCCTTGGTTATAATCAACAACCCAAATTACCGTTTATGGAAACTTTGCACTTTCCAGACTTGACAAGGTTATTAAATGACCCCATCTATCATGATCCGCGTTGGCATCCTATGCCGACCAAGTTGCCTTCATACATTCCAAAGTTTGAATCTAAGCCTAATGAAGATCCAGGTGATCATGTGACTACTTTCCATTTATGGTGCTCGCCCAACTCATTAAGAGACAACTCCATCCAGTTGCATTTATTTCAACACACTCTCATCGAGAGTGCTGCGAAATGGTACATCAAGATCGATCGCTCAAGATACTCTACCTTTGGCGAATTGGCAATGATTTTCTTAAACCATTTTCAATTACCTGTAAGATACGACTCTGATGTAAGTTTTAAACCTGTGAAGTAAAGCAATGCATATATAGTCTTAAGAAAAACAAAATTTAATCAATGGCTCATACGTAGAGTACACAGAGATTTTATACCGAAAACCCTCAACCAAGAAAACCTTTCTCATATTCATTATATTGAATTTCACCATTCATCATACAATATATATATACAATGTTTTTAGGTATTCCATATATACCAAATCCCTCATCCCTTAATCCAGGATTAATTTACAAAAACGCTAAAAATAGAAAAAACCGCCCCCAAAAAAAAATTGGGGCACTACCTTGGGCTACCGTCCATTACCGAACGTTGTGCATAACCAGGGGGGGCATACCTACCCCCCCTTAGGAAAGAGACCGATGCACATGACACAAATACAACTTTTGTAGGGATTGTTAGACGCAGTTGTCATATATGACGCACCCACACACACACATGCAAATAATATAACACATACCCAACAATCGACACCAAATTGTTGGCCAACTTTGAGCAGAAAAAGGTGGACCGTATCCCAGATCACATCCGAGAATGGATATGATGAAAGGGTTTGATAAAAGTACTAGTTCCACCAACATTACTTCTTGAGTGGTTCCTTAAGTCTTTGGTACCACAGTTATCCAAAGACGTAGCAACGTCGGGGGTATTTTAAGAAGAATAATAAATAATGAGAGCTCAACAACTAGAACTGATTTACTCCCAATTTGGTTTACTTTACAAAGTTTTTCCAGATGCACCATGGTCGATACTTGACAAGACCAGACAAAGATCTGGACCCCATGCTGATGGTATTGTTGGTTCAACG
>JZKD02S1972907.1:118193-160921 GCA_000966675.3 Picea glauca | reverse complement strand
AGGAGTGGATAAGCGACACGTGGTAATAAGGGACAGTGGGTAGAGGGTGATCGAAGTGACGAGAGGAGGGTCCACCATGGCTAAACACAGGGCAGCTGAGGAGAGCGTGGCTGCACGAGCGCCGTTGATCCGGGCACGACGATCGTGGCCACTGGTTGCTGCATCAATAATTCCGGACACCCCCCTCAGCTTAAAGGGAGAAAGACGGGGGGGGGTCCGGAATGAACTTTATCGCCGTTGATCCAGGCGCGCTTATCTGGGCCGTTGGAGAGATGCGCCCCTGATTCCGGACCCCCCCCCAATGCTTAAAGGTCGGAAGGCAAGGAGGGTCCAGAATTTGTTGTGCGCCGTTGATCCGGGCGCACTCATCTTGACCGCCCGATCTCGCTTACTGTTTACCACGGGCGTCATGTCGCCCAAAACCTTGGACAAGTGGGTTTTAACCCATTCATTTGATTTCTGACCCCCTAAGCAAGAAATATCGCTAACAACGCCCCTCTTGTCTGGATTCAGATTTAACGATCATCGAGAATTCTGAATGGGATCCAACGATCACTGTTTCTCTTCATTTTTATTCTTCTGATCTTTCCATTCCATCATCGTTGCTATCTTCCTTTCCTTTTCCATGCCATTATCCCTGCGTTGCTGGTCATGATCTTTTCCATCAATGACAAACACGCATACTCTGCACTATCTCTTCTAATCTTATCGAGCTTGCTCTACTGCGTCTTCCCAAAATACTTCTGGTTCCCACCTGGCACATTCTTCCTGTACTTAAGCCATTGTCATTGTTTTACTTTCCATCAATGACAAGAATACGCTGCCTGTAAAACATGCCAACAATATCCCCCTTTGGCATTGATGGTAATGAAGGCACCCAAACTCTTTTCTCCCCCTTTGACATCAATGTCAAAGAAAACACACTCCCCCTGAACTGTTGCAGTATTTTTATGAGGTATCAGATATTAAATCAACATAAACTCCCCCTGACAAGATGGACTCTCTTATTTGAGGCCTGATGAATATTTGTATCTAAACTAGAGTCTTCTCATTCTGATTCTTAGACCTGTTCATCTTCAGCTTCCGCTGTATCCTCTGTAGAATACTCAAGATCGCTCACCTCTCTTATTGGGACTCCTTCATCAACCTTTTCTTGTCATCACTGGATGACTCCCCCTATCACTGATCTCTTTGCTTCTGACTATTTTCCCCCTTTGTTCCTAAAAGGTTACCTTTCCTTGACAATGTCTTTCCTCTTGTTATCTCTATAGGATGTCATGTATATCATTTTGTAAAACAAAATGTTGTTGTTGAAGATGTTGTTGTCCTACTGAAACACTGCGTAATTGTATCTTGTACTTTTTAAATAACCCTTGGATCTCCCCATTGATTATCATCGATCTCTATTACTGCAATTTCATTTTTCTTCCATGAGGCATACAATTCAAGTCTTTTATGACCATATTCAATCACAAGAAAAAACCGCTACAACCACTCTCATACCTGCTTTTCTTTTTCATAGACGAAGGACCTGTATCAGGTTTCTTAGGAGTACTGATTTCTTCNCTGACTATCCAAGAGCTTATCTAGGGTCATGGAGCTATTTAAGAACTTGCTTTGGGTGTTTGAATTCTCAACCTTCAAAACTTCAGCTTCCATCTTATGACATGATTCTTCTTCTGCTTCTTCCATGGGATAGATGCTAACTGAACATTATTTTATTGTATCTATGTCTTCTTCTTTACTTGCAAGGGAGGATTCAATATCAACATCATTAATTGACCTTATTCCTTTATTCACCACTTGTCCTGAGTTTACATTTACCTTACACTCTTTGGATGTGAACACCTCTTCACTGCCTCTGTCACACTTTTGACTTGTACTGAGCAAATTCTATTCCAGACCATCCATAAGAAGAATGTACTGGGCATCTCCTTTGACATTACTCAAAATCACCATCCCTCTATCCTTGATTTTACCTGGTTCATCACTTTCAAGGATCACATCTCCTATTTTGATTTTTCTTATAAGCAGAAGCTTATCCTTGTCTCCAGTCATGTGTTTGTAACATCCACTGTCTATGTTCCCAGAGGCCTTTTGTTTTTGAGTTGAAAGTGCTAGACCACCTTTTTCACTATCTTTACTTTTCCATGTGTTGGCCTTTCTATCTAAGAACTTTATCCTTGGATCTGCTTTGTAATTCTTCAGATGGCAGTTTGCAGCTTTGTGGCCAAAGTTGTGACAGTTATAGCATTCAATATCATTGTCCAATAGGTCAAAGTTATTGTTGCAGCGTTGTCTACTCATTGACTGTTTATTATTTCTTGACCTCCTCAGTTGCATGTCTCTAGACTTAATTTGGAAATTTACAATCTGTGATGATTTGTTACTTGGTTGTATCATTCTTTGTTGTGGCACATATTTATACCTTGAATGTCTTGCTTGCTCATATTTAATTTTTAAAGAATAGTTTACAACTTTGTGACCAAAGTTAGAACAGAAAAAACAATACCCCTAGAAAAATCCTTGGTACCTGGAAAATGGTTGTCTTCTTTGAGAAGGTCGATTTCTTCCATGCTGATGATTTCCTTGAGCAGGGAGTGCATTATTTCTTTGTTCTACAGATTCATTCCTGGCACCTTTTTCTTTACTCCTCTTGGGAGACTGATTGTCTTCCTTTGTGTCTGTAGGTTTGTTGTTGTCATTGGTTGTAGATTTGACAAACTTGATGGGTTCTTTGTTTCTTGGTTGACCACTACTTGATCCCTCTTCATAACCCAAACCAGTTTTCATCTTTGGATTCCTTTGCTGATTCAGAATGGTGGCTAATCCTTCTGAGGCTTTGATACTTGATAGATTCTGATGATACATGGCTTGAAACTTCTCCATCTCTTTCCTTGTTTTCACTACTTCTTCCAGGGCTTCAGATCTTGCCTTTTTTTCTGATAACTATTGTTTCATAATGTCCTCTATTTTCTTTTCCTATTCTAATTCCACTTTTAGCAAGGCAAAGTCTTCATCAGGCTGTTTATTGTCTTTCTTGAATTGTATCAACAATTGTTTTTTCTTTATGTTCTTAATTCCAAGTCTGTCAGTCTCTTCCAGTGCATTGATCAGTTCTCCTTCCATATCAACCACAACTTCTTCTTCATTAGCCTCACTTCCTGTGATTTTATTATCATAATCATCTTGGGCCATAAGCATGAAGTCATTTACCTTATCTTCATAGGAAGAGTCACTATCGGTGTCTTCTAAGGAGTCATCATTGTTTACACATAAATGTTTCTTTCTATCAAATGTTTTGGATTTTTACTTCTCTTCACCTTCAGAGTTCTAATCATGTTTCTTGTGTGGGCATTTATTTGCAAAATGACCTATCTTAACACATTTGAAACATTTGAAGGGAAGATTACCTTGGTACTTTCCTGATCCTTTCTTTAGTCTTCTCATGATTTTTTCTTCAATTTCAGACGGCTCGGAATCTTCATTCTTATATTCTTTAAATGATACTTCTCTAGAGGTGGGTTTATTTGTAACTATCCTCATTTCATATGCAGTCAAAATTCCTAGAAGTTGATCAAAATCCAAAGCCTTTATATCATTAAGTTCTTCTATAGCTGAGACCTTTGGGTTGAACCTATCTGGCAGAGATCTCAAAATTTTCTGAACTAAAGAGGGTTCCTCAATTTTTTCACCAAGTTCTTTCATCGCATTTACTAGTTCTTCAACTCTCAAAAAATACTTCCCAATGGTTTCATCTTCTTTCATCTGTAGCTTTTCAAACTGTAATCTGTAGGTTTGAAGCTTGGCATTTTTTACCTTCTCATTACTTTCATAACTGCTAATGAGTTTGTCCCACATTTTTTTGGTAGTTTGAAGATGCATCACCTTTACAAACTCGGCTTCTGCAATTCCATTCAAGATAGCATTCATTCCCTTAGCATTAAATCTAAATTATAAATTATCATCCTTGGAAGCTAGCACACCAGGATTTATGTATCCAGTCTCTACTACATCCCAATCATCAACACCTAAGGCCATTAGGTATGTTCTCATTCTAACCTTCCAGAAGGCAAAGTTTGTTCCATTGAACAGAGGGGCCTTATTGGTTGAATTTCCTTCATGGATTGCCATGTTTAAGCTCTAGGATCTACCCTTAGATAAATGGGGCCAACTCTGATACCAATTGTTGGACAACTGAGGGGGGGGGGGTGAATCAGTTGTTACCGTGCTTAAACAATTTTTCTTATTTTAAACTCTTTACAGAGCACTCAATGAAAATCATAATAATACAGGGAAGTAAGAAATAGAACTTTCAACATCATTCACACATATGAGATACACAGAGACAGATATTTCCTGAGGAAACCCATAAAGGGTAAAAACCTCTTCTTGTTTATATGATAAGTAATCTTTACATTCTATACATTATCATACTTATGAGCACCAACTCATAATGAGGCTACAACCTCTGTTTTTCAAGCTGCTACTTGCTAAGAGCACCAACTCTCTGAATTCTCTAGCACCCACTAGAAGGAAGCACCGACTCCCTGGTTTCTCTAGCACCAACTTGAAGGAAGCACCAACTCCCTGATTTCTCTAGCACCCACTAGAAGGAAGCACCAACTCCCTAAGAGTTCCATCACCAACTGGATGGAAGCACCAACTTCCAGTTACACAGGCACCGACCTGTATATCAGAGAACCAATGTTCTCCCTTGCACCTCCCTGCCACCCTGGTTTCTCTGGCTGCAACTAGATGGAAGCTACAACTCCCTGTGTTCAAGCACCCACTTGAACCTCTGAGGACAAAAGTCCTCCCTAGCACCTCCCTAGCACCCTTAAATATCAATCTTTTCTACTAAAACAAATTACAGTGATATAATGTTCATCAATGGCTTACCAGTTTCATCATTGTTCTGCTACAATGCTCTGCTCTACCTGCATCGGTCTCTTCCTTCACCCCTTCCTTAAGCTTTATGTTATTCTTCATTTCATGCTCTGCGCGCCATGTCCCTTCTATGCACCATTCCTCTTCTGTGCATTTCAGCTGCTGCACTCTGCATCCTTCTACACACCTGAATCACTCTCAACAACAACACCCATCTCTTCTTTGTTCTGCATTCTTATAGTCTGTGTGCACCTTCTGCATTCCATATGCACAATCCTTCTGCATGATCTTCATAGCGCCATTGTTATTCGCATCGGGATATTCACTGCCACTCCACATTGCCACAGCTTCACTCCCTCGAGCATCAACACACTCTCTCTATTCTACATTTTCTCCTTGTGTCAAGTCCTCTTCTTGATCATCATGGAAATTCCTCAGCTTCTGTGGTGGTTATACCCATGCGTTCATCATCACTGGGTGTTATGTTGAGATTCCTTAGCATGTCTAGCAGTCGAGACTCTTCTTCTTCTCTATCATAGTCAATCTCATCTTCTCTGTTGCAGTTACAGAATTCAACACTCTTCCATCTGTCAATCGCCTCTATGAACAGTCTTCGTTCCACTGGCAAATGCCTTTAGACTCTTCATCTCCTCTGGAAATCACACTGAGGCCTCTTTGATTTTTCTGTGCAGAAATAATCAGTGGTTTCTAGAAGTTACACTATGAACCTCTTGAGCCTTATGCCTTTGGCACCTTTCACCTTTCCTTTCACATGTGGCCTCAGGCAGTGACCACACACATGTTCAGAAGGCGCTTTCGCGATTCACATTTCGACAATTCCTGTTGTGAGGCATCTTGACTCTCCAAGTCGTGATCTCTTAAGTGGAGATTAGCTTCGTGCTAGCTCCTCCCTTAATACTTCATCGATGTGACCATAGGTTATGACCAGGGGACAATTCTGCACATGCATTTCACATTTTTCGTTTCAAGGATTCTGTTGTGAGGGTCCTTGACACCTCCAACTCCCGATATCTAAAACATGCACCAAAAGGTGTTTTTCTCATTTCTACAATCCGACATTTCAACATTCCTGTGGTGAAGTGTTTCGACACTCCAACTTCCAATATCTGAAACCTGCACCAAAAGGGGTTTTTCACATTTTGGCATTCTGACATTTCGGCATTCCTGTGGTGAAGTGTTTGACACTTCCAACTCCCAGTATTCGGAACTTGCACCAAAAGGTGTTTTTTGCATTTCGACATTCTGACATTTCAGCATTCCTGTAGTGAAGTGTTTCGACACTTCCAACTTGCGATCCCTAAAATGGAGCTTGGTTGCACTAGCTCCTTCCTCCATCTTCCGCATATGTGACCACTGGCTGTGACCACAACCTTATTCAAAAATGTATTTCTCACTTTCGCATTTCAGGGATTCTATGATGAGTCGTCTCGACTCTCCATGTCACGAGCTCCGAAATAGAGCTTGGATTCTATAGCTTTGCTCTCTAGCTCTTGAAAATGTGACCACGAGATATGACCACTCTCCAATCAAACAAGCACTTCGCTCTCCAGATCAATGGTCCATGATCCGTGGTGATCGGAAGAATATCCTCTACCCCGGGACTTTAGTCTACAAGAATTTGGGGGAGTGATGAAGCTAAAACTCCCGAAGCAAAACTCTTGGATTGAGGTGACTCTTACATCACTCGATGACGTGTCATGACCTGAGTGGCTTCCACGTGTCACTCTGAATTGTGATTTAGAAACTTCACGGGCCTTAGTCGTGCCTCATCAATGGTCCAGATCAAACCTCAATCCAACGGCTAGGATTCAACGGCCAGGATCATTTCACAAATTCACGAGCCTTCATTGTGCTTGATTCAGGATTTCAGCATTTCACATTTCACAACTTTGGGACTCCTGTGATGAAGAGTCTCGACTCTTGACTCCTCCAAATCCCAGTATCCGAAGCCTTTGTTGATGTGCCTGTTTCAGGATTTCAGCGTTTCACATTTCATAACTTCTTGACTCCTGTGATGAAGCGTCTCGACTCTTTACTCCTCCACCTCTCGATATCCGACACCCTTGTTGATGTTTCTATTTCAGGATTTTGTAAGCCAGCTTGTCCTATCACTTTAAAGAATGTGCAGGTTCTCATAGATCTAATGATGGTCAGACCCTGTGCTCAGATCTAACACCCGATATCTGTCCTCCATCTTTGCGCCCCTCCTGTCTAGATTCAGATATGACAGTCATCGGGAATTCTGAATGGGATCCAATGATCACTATTTCTCTTCACTGTTATGCTTCTGATCTTTCCATGCCATCATCACTGCTGATCTTCCTTGCTGTTGTCATGCCATTATCCCTATGCGTCTGGTCATGATATTTTCCATCAATGAAAAACACGCATACTCTGCACTATCTCTTCTGATCTTATCGAGCTCGCTCTGCTGTGTCTTCCCAAAATACTTCTGGTGCCCGCCTGGCACATTCTTCCTGTACTTAAGCCATCATCGTTGTTTTACTTGACATCAATGACAAGAATACGTTGCCTGTAAAACATGTCAACATAAGTATTCATGTAACCTTTGCACAAAATACCATCTGAATCACATGTACCCTCGGCTTGCAGAGGCCCAGACGTTATTAGCATAGCAACAGCCTACCGTGTTAACAAACCTGTTTCCACATGGACAAAATTTAACTCAAGCCTCCTCAAGCATGGAAGGGGGAAGTCAAGGACCCCCTCCATCTTCAAGTAATCCTTCGTTCACGAATTTGTATATGTTGAAAGGTAAAGTTGTTATAGAAATTAGGACACGTGACTACGAAATGCCAAACACCTATAAGAAGGGTAAAGAAGTCGAAAACCCACCTCTTCCTCTCCACATTGAGAATACGTTGGGAGAAATAATGACACACGTCCCAAAAGGTGCGTTCAAGAAATATTGCCACAATCCATATGAAAGGGATGCCCAAAACTACTCTGTGGTGGAGGATTTGTTTGAAACCCCTTGTGCGATGTCTACTTTGGAGGCCCTCCAGAGCTGACCTTCCTAGACAAAGGTTATGTTAGCTGCCTTAGGATCTATAGAGACTTGTAATGTGGGAATGATCATGCTTGATACGACAAAATTAAAACCGTATCTCCCTTACCACATGGCATTTCAGATAGTAGTGGCTTACACCACAAAAAAATTTACTCAGAACATTTTTCGCACGGTGGTTGATGAGGGTGCCTCGACATGCGTGATGTCATTGGCGTGTTGAAAGGCCATTGGCCAACACATTTTGTCTCTGTTACCGACTCTTCTTACCTCTTTCGATGGTCGTTCATTCCGACCACATGGAATCATCCCCTCTTTCCCCGTGCAGTTAGGGGGGAATACCATGTGCATCGAGGTTGAAGTGGTCGATGCGTCTCTTGAATACAATCTCTTGTTAGGAAGGAGTTGGACTATTCTATGAATGCAGTGGTCACTATAGTTTTCTGGGTCTTGTTATTTCCACATGAGGTTCGAATCGTGTCCATTGATCAGTTGTCTTTCTCCCATCCTAATGATCCGGATTTATGTAGGAACACATCCGGATTATTTTCGGCACGAAATGAGATCGGAGATATAATAAAGAAATGCACAGAGATATCGCAGATATTCAATAATATAAAAGAAATGTATCGGAGATGCAACAATAAACACAGATATACAGTAATACACAATTTCTATTAATGAAAGAAATGTACAGAGACTGTAAAAATACAGAGTGAAAGACTCACTAGAATGGTGGCAACTTATCTCTGAGAAGAGATGAGACAGCTACTCGCATTCGCAAGAAGATGATTACAATGAGGCTCTAAAGGCCTTTTTACAATAAATGGGAATGCCAAAAGTCCTAGACATCCAAAAACCTAACCCTAGGAGATGAAGCGCCAAAAGTCATGTGGGCCCCATTTGGGTAAGTGAGTACATTAACTTCCCGGGGTCATAACTTTTGCATACGATCTCCGTTTTAGGCGTGTGATAGCTCGTTGGAAAGGTATCGTCGAGGATATTAATATTGGGGGATAAATTATACTTTTAGATATAATTTAGAACCTCTATCTCGAAAAAAAATCATTTGGACCCTCAAAATGGCCCCGGAAGTTAAAACCTGCTAAAAATAGTAAATTGCCAAAATTGCCAGAAAACTGTTTTGAGCCATTTGGAAAAGGTGGGTGTCCACCAATATCCACCTGGATCACCTGACCCTTCATCTGGGGCATCCATGGTCCCAATGATTGATAACCTCCAACCCGGCATAGTAAACATAGGGGTTGGTTTGTGCCCACCTTTGATGGGTACTTTCGATTACCCTCCTCCTTTCGACGATGTTAATTTCATATCGGCTATCCCTGACCATCCTAAGGTTGAAATTTTTCAAGTCTCGTCATTTTGTACGTCTTACTTTGATGACCTGTGGACTCTTCCTTCCCCATAAGCCATGATGGAAGGAACAAGGCACAATGGAATGGCCATGCTTTTTTCCACGACAGAGGTTGCGTACTCTATAGTCCAACAAGATTTCATCGATCCTGATCCGACCCCCGCACAGGAGTTAGATCCAGTTCTCGAGCCTATTTGGGATCAATTTTCCCTCATCGATACTGATTCTTTAGAATTAGTCTTGCCCTCATATGAGGAGATTATTGAGTCAATGACTAGTTCGGATAGACCTTGGGATAATCTCCATCACAGATCTTATTTCCTCCCAGAGTTAAGAAGAATTGAAGCAGGTGAATTCACTTTGACTATGACTAGAGATAGGTCTTGTCCTATCGATCCTTTGGCTACACATGTATTTTACGCTAAAGGAGATATGGAAACCATCGCTAAAATGATACCTATTGATATCTCCAGAACCCCTAGCATCATGGAGAATATCTTTGTCGGAGCGGACTACTCCCCCGAGGAGATTCGAATCTAGAAGGACTTATTTAAAGAATTATGGGATGTGTTTTCCTGGTCTTACAAGGGAATTCCAGGAATAGCTCCAAGAATCGTTGAACACAAAATCACGATGTATCCTGATGCTAAGTCGGTCCAACAGAAGCTTCATCTAGTTAATCCTAAGAAAGCAACAAATATTAAGGATGAAGTAGAGAAAGTGCTTGAAGCTAGTTTCATCTACCCCATCCAACTGACTCAATGGGTGTCAAATCTCATTCCATTCAATAAAAAACAGGGTACGATTCACGTATGTATGAACTTTTGTGATTTGAACAAGGCATGTACAAAGGATAACTTCCCCACGTAGTTTATTGACCAGATAGTTGATGAATATGCAGGTTGCAAGGTCTTTTCTTTCAACGATGGTTTTTCGAGATAAAATCAAATACAGATCAAACCTGAAGACCAACACAAAACCTCTTTCATTTGTCCGTGGGGTACATTCACTTATCGGAAGATGCCTTTTGGTCTGAAAAATGTTGTAGCTACTTTTCAGCGGGCCATTTCTTTTGCTTTCCATGATCTCAAACACATAGTCAAGGCTTATATTGATGATTTAACATCATGATCTCATAAGAGAGATGATCATCCCACACACCTCAGACTTATCTTTGAGTGATGTCACTACTATTGGATTCTCTTGAATCTAAAAAAATGTAGTTTTTGTGTAACGTCAGGTTGTCTGTTAGGTTTCATAGTTTCGACAATAGGGATCATGGTCGATCCTCTAAAGGTTGAGGCGATAGTTTAGTTGCCTCCCCGTGCATAGTCGCTCAACTTCATAGTTTACAGGGAAAGGAAAACCTTTTATGACGTTTCATTGTAAACTATGCCGACAGTACAAAGGGTTTCATGCATTTACTAAAGAAGGACATTCCTTTTCATTGGGGCGAAGCCCCTCAACGCTCTTTCGAAGCATTGAAACACACCCTCACGTCTTCCCCTCTTCTTTGGCCAACCAATTATAATAAATATTTCTTATTGTACTTGGCCACTACGGAGTCGACCATTGATATGGTCTTGGTTCATGAGGATGATTTTCTCTAAGAATACGTGATTTATTACCTAAGTCGAGGCTTGGTTGGACCAGAACTCAATTAGTCCCATGTTGAAAAACTTGCGTTGGCAGCAGTGCATGTTGTCCAATGGTTCCATCATTATATCTTGTTTCACAAGACGATCATCATTGTCATTGTGAATTCGTTTCAATATGTGTTGACACAATGTGTAATCAGTGGAAATATCAGTAGATGGATATTTATCCTCCAAAAAATTGACCTCGATTTTGTTTCGGTGAAATCCAAAAAGTCGTTGGTCTTTGTGGAACTCATCTTGGAACTTCCAGTCGAATCAGGTGATGTTATACTCGAGGAGTCTCCTATTAAAGGAGACATGTTTTTGATCATGTCTTCGGACCCATAGTATGGAGATATACTAGTCTATCTCCAAACTTTGAAGTGCCCCACCTCTGCTTCTCGTGATGAGCATCGCCGTATACACCATTAGGCCAAGAAATATCTGATACTTGAGGACAATTTGTATCATTGAGGTGTAGATTGCATCCTCCACTGGTGTCTCACTCATGAAGAAGCAGAAATCATGCTTAATGATTGCCAAACTGGAGCATGTGGCGGTCATTTTTTCAGTATTGGAAACAACCCAAAATATTCTATGAGCCGATTACTTTTGGCTGACATTAATCAAATATTATATTGAATCAGTCAAAAAGTGCCACCCGTGTCAGATCTTCTCTCAGAAGATGAGGGCACACCCCGCTCCTATGTTTCCCGTCATCACAGTTGGTCCCTTCACCAAGTGGGGGATTGATTACACTACATGCAACCCCCCTTCAGCAAGGGGGCACCATTATATCATCATAGCAGTAGACTACTTCACGAAGTGGGTCAAAGATATGCCAACATTCAAATATGATGGAGAGACAACAACTCTCTTTTTGTTCAACCAGATAATAGAAAGGTTCGACGTCCCAAGACAGATTGTCACTCACCATGGCAGTCACTTTCAAAATAAAATGATGTATGAGTTAACGTCAAAGCTTGGGTTGAAGCAAGAACATTTGTCACCCTACTACCCACAAGTGAATGGTCAGGTGGAAGCTATGAATAAGTCCCTTAAGACTATTTTACAGTGAACGATCAATTCGGCCAAGTCAAATTGACATTTGATGTTGTACTCAGCATTATGGGCCTACTAAATGTATGTTAAAATTGCAACCGGTTTCTCACCTTTTCAACTCGTTTACAGGCTAGAAGAAGTCTTGCCTATAGAGTGCCAGATCCCATCTCTAAACTTGGCAGTACAGTTATTTCCAGACACTTCACCGCTTGAAGAGCGTTTATTGTATCTTGAGTAGCGTCGAGATGCAACCTTGGCCAACGAGGCTCACAAACAAAAATTCAAGTGTCAGTATGATCGGTTCGTTTTTCCTTGGATTTTCTCTGAAGGCAACCTTGTCCTAGTCTATGACCAAGATAAGGATCCCCTAGGGGTAGGCAAGTTCAAACCCATTTGGTTCAGACCTTTCATCGTGAAGGAGGTTCTAAAGAAGGGCACTTATAGTCTGGTGGACTTTGAGGGAAATTCTTTGGTAGAGCCTAGAAATAGGCTCTACCTCAAGAAGTATTAATCGTAGTTGGGTCACCTTGGGTGACTTCTTGTACATATGTATAGTTCTTATACATTTTCTTTTTTAGTTTTTGTCTTTTTGGTTTTATGGATGTGTCATTTTTTATGTCATCTTTTTCACTGTGGCAGATGTCAAGTGAATCAATGGTCTTCGTTGGGTTTGAGGATGGCACTAGTCGACACACTTAGAGGCATGCTTCTGCAGCTTGGGTGATTTTCACACCTCAAGGCCAATTTATATCTTCACAAGGTATCTATTTAGGTGACGCCACAAACAATGTCGCCAAATACAACACAGTCTTAGAATTGCTTCGTGATGCTTTGTCGCATGGCATCTCTCACCTCTGGGTCTACTTAGATGCTCAGCTAGTTGTGTCTCAGTTAAATGGGGTTTAACGTGTTTACGATCCTACTTTACACCAACAGTTCCTTAGGGTCCGTCTCTTAGAACAAAGCTTTTATTACATTACGTATATCCATGTTCCTAGGAGATTGAATCAAATCATAGATACTCTAGCTAATCATGTATTATATTGGCATATTGCACACATGTAAGTAAAAACATGCACACACACATGTAAATACATTTGTAAATAAATGTAATCCATAAGACATAAAAAGATGTAAATACACACACACATATATATATATATTGAAAGTATCAGAGTACATAGGTGAGCGCAAGCACCTGAAAAATATATGTCCAGTAAGAGTCACGAGTCTTATGCCCTCAAAGATATACGAAAGGTTCCCTCGACACGTAAGTAGTTCAACCTAGCTAAGGGCGGGGAATGTTGGCCCTACCATAGTGAACAACGACATTTTCCAAATGCTGGAAGATTTGGATCCAGGTCCGTGGTACCCCAACTATGTGAGGTTGCATTGACAGTGGGAGATCCTCGATCTCTGCCATAGGGACTATACGAGTGAGCACGGTGATGTTCCACTCCACCCTTCTCAATACTCTCTCAGCCTCTCCGGCCAGAGCTCCCCCTACTACTGTTGCTGGTCCGACAGCTACGGTTGGTCCTACCTCTGGTCGAGGATGCTAGCTGGTCCTCAAGAAGTCTATTGTATACACTGGTCCCACATCTGTACATAACAGATACATAGTTGTCACATACTCTGATACACATAAAAATGATATATATAAAAAGAAATAAAAAATTAAATAACTTTGAAAAACAAACATACCTATCTCTCCTCGATCACCTCTGGGAGGTACAGGCATGTCCAGATCCCTCAAAAAGTTGATCCTGGCATAGGGGTAGTCCTCGATTGCCGGAATCTGCCATGCCCACCAGTCAAAAAACTTGTCATCGAAGGCCTCTATGGGAATTTCACCCCCCTGTCATGGCAACAATGGAACCCATATACATAATGCTGGGAAGGAGGCCTCATGCCCTTGCACTGTCTCTCACGGACTAAGACTGGGTGCCCTCTCAAAGAATAAAGAGCACAGAATGGTCCCAAACCCGAAGTTTTTTTTTTCTTGCCCATGACACTCAGTGAGCTGTCTCTTCATGCAGTTTATCATGGTTTTACTCCAATAAAAAATCTATTCATTTAAGCACTGCACTGTACAATGCATGTGCACCCAGGAGGCCTGATGCAAAGCCACGGATTCGGTAATTCGCCCAATGAGTAGAACTATCACTTTCAGTGATAGATTGATGAGCTTTTTTATCGTCACCTGAGAACCTACTTTCTTAGTAACATCCTCGCAATGGAGTCCAATCAACTCCTCAATGTTGTGAGGCCCGAGGGGAAAATTAAGTAATTTGACCGGATCATCTCTCCTTGAGAGACCAGTCAGGAAGTAAATGTCTTCAGTCGTTGGACTCAATGTTGGCATAGGGGCAGACCCAGGGTTCAATGCTACAAAAATGCACCAACAAAACCCTAACTATCGGACCTTTCGACAACACCTGCGAAGCAGATGAAGTCTCACCCAAGGTAGAGGTAGGAGTGGTTGCAAGAATCAAGTGTCTGTAACCTTAGATAGGACATAGATCCGTGATTATAACACATAGCAATCACCTAGCATAGATTATTCATCAATATTCAATCCTTATGATACTTCACAGATAGCACAAAGCATCGCAGTATGTACTTAGATCTAAGATAATTCAACACTTAGCCACAACAAGATAGATTAAATTCTGTACATCAAGCACTAAGAATCTTACATACCATATCTAACATTCATTCATATCTCAGAAGAACAAAGCATAAATAGATCTATCTAAACACATCAAAGAACTTAGCAAAGGAAGAGTCAAACACATCAAGTCAAGGCACATAGCACAACACACAGATTTATCGTGGTTCAGCCCCACCTTGGGGCTACATCCACAAAGTCTTCTTCTTTATTAGATTCAGTTAATCATGTTACAACACATAGTCATGAAAAATCCTTCTGCGCAAAGGACAAAATATTTGTGCAGCTCGCTAGATCCTTCTTCCTTGCATTATAGCACAAATCCTTCTATAATATCTATAATAAATTGCACTTAGCTCTGTAACCCTTCTACAGTCATGCACAAAGCACTACTAGCACTTATCTTACATGACATAGATGGGCTACCATCCCCTTACTTACTTTGCCTAGACATCTATTTATACATTACAAAATTGGGCCTAAGCATGGGTAAACCCACGGGCCGACATCCCTTTCCCATTACATTATCCCCAAAAACCCAAAAAGGACCCAAAAATGGGTCTAGCTTCCATGATTTCCTATTTGTGTTGTTCTCCATCTTTGACAAGTTGTCAAAGTCCCAAAAATGGTCAAATATGACCAAGTGTTCCTCAAAAATTGGTCAGGGCCAACAGGCCCCCGACACTCACCTGTGACTCGTCCCGATTCACTCAGGTCTAGGTAACTTTGCCTCAAAGGTCTCGAGCTTGGCTCAACCTACTTTGACTTGTCTCTATCCTACTGCTTCATTCTCAGTGAATTCCTAAACAACTTCTCCACTAATAGGTCCTTCCAGTTGTTGCTCGACTGTAACAACTACTTGTTCTAGTAGTGTTCCTTGGCCTTCAATTTCTTCAAACAATAGGTAGGCCGCCTCATGGCTCGGCTGGAGTTTCTGGGTGACTTCCATCACTCTGTTCTATGTGGTAAGAATGAGTTATTTGGCAATGCACTGTTCCTAGGATCTCTTCATCCTCTCTATGGGTGATAGGAGATTGAGATGTGCCTGTACTATATCTACATGTTTCTTTTCTTCCTGGAGTTGGAACTCCATCTTCTTCAACTCTGGGTCTTCAGATAGTTGTTCATATATCTGCGTTCTTCTACTACTTAGTTGTTTACATTTTGTAGAAAGTGTTTTAATCCTATCGACTACGCTCTGAGTAATCAATTCTCGCTGGTCGCGCACTTCATGCAGAGTATGTGGTATGATCTGAAGCTCTAATTCCATGACCCTTTGTTGAAGTTGCTAAATAACTTCATCCATCTTCATCACTTGGCACTCTATCAGCTCTTTAGCCTTCTGCTCTAAGCCAGTCATAGAGAGAAATGCTCTGTTGACTGCTTCTTCAATTCCTATCTTCTTTGCAAGCAACTGCTCTTTCGCTTTTTGGATCTTCTCTCTATCTTCTTCAATTTTTTCTTGGAGAGCATTCTTCTCTTGTTGCGTGGCTTAGCGTTGTTCAATAATTTCCTCCTGTGCTTTCTTTAGGGCTTGGGTGTCCTACACTTTTTCTTCCTGAGCATGTCGAAGGCGTACTTCGACTATATCAACAATATTGTGGAGTTGAATTGATTCATCTCCCACTTCTGTTGTTCCTTCTGGAAGAGGCGCAGTAGAGATTTCTCAGTTAGATTGGAGTGCTTGTTGTACTCCTTGGAGCGCGATCTCAATTTGGCTATACATTTGTTCCTGCTTCTCCTCCTGCTTCTCTATGATTTCCTTTGAAGCATCATTGACCGCTGCAAAAATGAAATCAAAGTCATCCAACGTGAGGGTAGTTTGCATCTTGGTTACAGGGGTTCTTGGTTTCTTTCTGGAGGAATATTTCAGAGGTGAGACCTTCCTTTTCTTCGACGAGTCTTCTTCGTTCCTAGGCGATGGTACTTCAACTTTCTGTTGTTCAGTTTCTGTACCTTCTTCTTCATCACCTTCTTCATCTGGTGTAAAAGAATCCATCCTTACAGATAGGTTGTCAACATCCTGGACTTCTTCAATCTTCTTCATCGTCTTTTCTTTCTTTGTCTTACTAGGCCCAAGTGTATCCTACACAGTTCTGTAGTTGTCGATGTCGGACATTTATACAGGGTCTGCTGAAACAAGGAAGTCCGCCGACCATTCCTTGGTGATATCTTTCAGGTCTTGTTCTGTCAGCTTATAATAGGACTTAAGTTGTTCCTGGTGCTCATCAATGCGTGGGATTAGGTATATAAAGTGGCAGTCCATGCTGAACTTTATCAGAGTTCAGAATATCTATAAAGTGTTCAAAGTTATGCGAGGTTCACTCCTTATGGAAGATTTCAATTGGTTATAGTACGCATGGAAAATGACATTTGATTTCCATTACTTTCTCATGTCATTCGAGTACCATAATGTACTAAACTTCATGGCTAGTGGCTCAAAGGGGTCAAGGTCTAGGATGGTTGTGCCTTTCGGTAGCTCCAATGCAACAAAAGTGATAAGTATCAGGAGCCATCTAAAATGGAATTCATGCCCCTGATCCTAGGCTTCTCTGCAGTCAATCTCTAGTTGATTTACTGGGTACTTCGCCCAGTTCATCTGTAGTCCCTCTGCGCACTTTCCTGCGAGGTCAACTACAAAGCCAGATACTTGTGTTGGTTAATTCTTGTGTACCAAATTCCCTGCGATCAGTTTGCATGCGAGGCACACTGTGCCACTTTCAATAGAAGCTACCTTGTAGCCTCTCATGCCTTTCTCAACATCACCATAGGCTTCTTTGATCTTCTGCGCAAGAGCGTGGTCTGCGGTCTTTCTAGGATATTACTCATGGGGATCAGGGCCCTGCATGCTAAGCCCAATGATCCTATTGATCAACATTGGATCAATAGTTATGCAATGCTCCAACCACATGTATCCTCCTTGGTAACTTGCTATCAATAATTTTACACAAGCATTCACCTCCCGGTGTCTGCCAAAGTGCGGTATTTTCATAAAATTGAGCAAAGTAGACTACACGAGGTTCATCGTCCATTGCTGAGGAATGAGCTTTGAATTCTTTCCCTTAGTTCTCTTCAAGTACTTATACAGGGCAAGCATGATATAAACGATACGGTCCCCCAGGTTTAATTCACAAAAATTCAACGCTATAACCTTGTCTTGATCTGCGTGGTAGGTGCGTACTCCTTTCGATAGATATGCAGTGACTAGGGTGTATTCAAAGTCTCTAGGGACATTGTCCCTGTTAATATCACCACTCAGAGGGGGCATGTAAGTTGGTAGGATGGATGGCACTAACTTCGCATTGGTATGTCGTCTTTATGCTTAGTTCTTCTCTCTGCGCCAGCTCGAGATGTTCCTGCTCTAGTAGTCGACGGGGAAGCTTGCACTCCTCTCGTTGATGATGCTTAAACTCCGGTGGACATTCTTCTTTTAGAAATTACTCTCTCAGTCATTAAATCGAGAACGACCTCTGTGACAGATTCCTCAAGTGCGGTGAGCTTGTCAGACATACGCACTTAGGAAAGATAATTGGGGTCATGATGATCTCAAAATACTGCACTAGGATGAACAATCTGCTTGCAATGATCACTGTGGACAATCACTAGTTCTGCGGGCTTCGACTTTTCAATTGGAAAAAGTGTTCTTCGGGCATAGCATGAAGAGATAAATAGGAAATCCGTCAATGGTCTTCTTGCAATGGGTATGAAGCTTCCATGAAGATTGATCCATCCATTATGGCATGGTCCAACGGTTTGGTGGTGATCATTTCATTCTTTTCTGTCCATTCGGGGAAGAAGTCGAATGGGTATATCGGTCCAACAACTATATTTCTTCACCACGGCGAAGTGTCATATGTCGTTGTTCTGATATCCCGATGAAGCTTAATTACTGTGATTTTTCCTTCTGCGAAGTTTCCTCTGGAATCTTCTGTAACTTTTCGATCTTGGATCTCTTCCTACTTAGCTTCCTAGCCTTCATCCCAGTGAGCTTCATCTCGGTCATCCTTTTTCCATTCTGATTCTTATCTTCTCTTGACATAGTCACTTCATGATGCTGAGATTCTTTCTTTAGATCCAAGGGTAATACTCCTTCATTATATGTGTAACGATCCCCCTGACCAACCTGAGGCCGGGGTACGCCACTCCAAAGAATCCACTCATTCTCTGACGCCAGTTGGTAACATTCCCAACCATCAGGTCAGGCCATGCTACTCTAGGGAACACTTTTGTTCCCATACTACGGAACATACAGTAGCATACCCAGTAGTCAACTAAGCCATGCCACCTAAATTTACTCTTTAGACTGTATGAAACTAAAACATATACATACAACACGCTCACGAAAGCTTTACATCTAAACATAAACAAACAATTACTTTCTGTAACATACAAATTTTATATTAAAATAACAGTAATTACCGATATGCATAATTTATAGGAAATTACCCATAAGCACACAAGAAATCATAGTCACATATATGATAAAATCGTAACATAGGCATGTAAATAACAAAACAACATATCCATATATGATACAATTGGTACTTATCTTAGAAAGACTGTCACCAACTTCTTACAGACCGTCCATGAACCTCCCAACCATAGACTACACTATTCATCACTCTCAATAGTGAATAACCCCCGAACTGGGACTGAAATCCACCCAGGGTAAAGGGATTCCTATACAGGCTAAGGCTCATGGACAACAGGAAAGACTCTGTCTTAGGTGCTCACTAGACTAACAACCTACCGCCTATCATTCCCCACATGCCTGTCCCACCCAAGGAAGTGTGCCCCTTCTCTTCTCAACAGTCCCTCGGCTACCTCACTTCCCTTCCAGGGTTTTAGCAACAGGCCGAACCGGAAGTCTCAGAGCATTGTAGCTACAATTTAGCACCTACAAAAATCAATCTCCAACAATTCTCTCACTCAGATAACTGCTCACGGGCCTGACAACCCGCTTCTTCAATCCCACTCCAAGCTAACCAGGTACACCAACCAAAAAGGATGGGGAAACAGGCTTCGGAAAGGTGAAATGGTTGTCTCAAGGATAACGGAATGTATGAGTGAAATGGTCATGGAGTCATTGACTAGATAACTGAGTGTGTTTTCGAATCTTTGTGAACTCTTTGTCAAAAGTGATGGTCTGCCTGATGGTCCCACTTTTCCCGTTCATAAGGTATCTATGTGAAAATCCCCGCTGAGCTAAGTTTCCCCACGATATGAATCCATGTCCCCAAATTGAAACTCGTCATATCGGAAGTTACTTTTGTCCACTTGTCCCCAACTTTAGAACTTAGGATAAACTAATTATCCATACTTTATGTTTTAGGAAATATTAATATAATATTCCCTTGACTTTTGGCCCTCCCTTTCCCTAACTGGTGAAGTTCATTCTCCCATCTCTTTTATCATGGTCAGTCTGCGTGCAATGATGTATTTTATATTAATCATGAGTCATGTACAAAGTAGGCACATTGGCCCTTGACATCTAGGCATTCCGGCCTAATACTATAACATAAGCATTCTGGCTTATAATACTGGCTCACCAGCCTATAATGCATATTATATATACAAAGGTTCGTTGACCTTAATATTACGCGCACTTAGTGACTGCGTGTTGTATCCTCTGTCTTTAAGGTTTTGCACACCTTAGTTACTATGCACGGTATTCATAAATGTGCACATTACATCCCTTTACTATGCAGTATATGCTTGCACCATGCCATGAAAGGTGTATTACAAAAATGATGTCTAAACAATTCACTAGCTTAAATATACTTGGATTATATTTACATTTGGGTTCAGCCGAGGGATATTACAATCCCCTCCACTTATTTATGCACTGTCCTTAGTGCATAATGTACCCATCTACAAAACAATTCTCAAAATTCTTCAAAAGGATGCGGGTATTCTACCTACATTGCATCCTCATGCTGCCAAGTAGCGTCTTCAGGTTCGTACCAGGTCCATTGGACCTTTACAATCCCTATAGCTCGATTCCAGAGTTTGATTTTTCAATCCAGGATGTGCACCAGATGCACTTGGAAAGCACCTTCTTGCTCCACCTGAATAACATTCCAATCAATAACATGGTAATCATCGGGTATATATTTATTTAGAAATGATACATGGAACACATTATGAACAGACATAGATGCAGGCAATGCAATCATATAAGCAACTGGACCAATCCTCTATAGAATTTCAAATGGTCCACAAAATCTGGTTGCTAACTTGGCGCATCTTCCCAGCTTCATGGATCTCCTATTATCTTTTACTTTCAGGAAAACATGATGACCCACTTTGAATTCTCTGTGGATTCTGTTTTTATCAGCATAACTTTTATGTCTGTCTTGAGCAGCATTCAAATTCTACTTAATTTTAACATTTGGTCCTCCATCTCCTTGAGCAATTCTGGCCCGACTACTATTCTATTAGCTGGATTATCCCAGCTTAATGGAGTATTTCACCTTCTGTCATAAAGTGCTTCAAATGGGCTCATTTTCAATGATTTCTAATACCCATTGTTATAAGCGAATTCTACTAAATTTAGGTAGTCTTCCCATTTTGATGGTTTATCCATCACATACATTCTCAATATATATTCTATCACTCTATTCACCCTCTTTGTCTATCCATCAGTCTCAGGATGGTAAGCTGTACTAAAGTTCAGATTCGTTCTGAATCCTTTGAACAATCCTTTCCATAAATTTGAGGTGAATTTTGGGTCTCTATCAAACACAATCGTTTTAGGAATTCTGTGCAATTGTGTCACTTCCTTCATGAAAATATTAGCAACATATGTTGCTTTGTGAGTAGTTTTTAGTGAAATAAAATGGGCAGTTTTTGTAAGATTGTCCACCACTACCATAATCCAATCATGTAGCTTTCCTATTCTGGGAAATCCTGTAATAAAATCCATTGTCACCACTTCCCACTTCCATTCATGAATGGGAAAAGGTTGCAGCAATCCTGTTGGGTGCCTATGCTCTGTTTTAACTTTCTGGAATTCCATACACCTAGCGATGTATTCTGCAATTTCTCTCTTCATACCTGGATAAAAGTATTGGCTCTTGACCATTGCTACGGTTTTCTGATATCCAGGTTGCCTTGCATAAGGAGCATTATGCATCTCATGCAAAATTATACGTTTCAAGTTCTGGACATTTGGTACAAAAATTATGTTCTTGTGCAGCAGTAGTCCATCTACTCCCAACTTATAAATATCCATCTTCCAAAGTATCTTACCTTGTTGTAGCATTGCTACCAATTCTCTATACTGTAGATCTGTATTTGCAGCCTCCAGAAATTTTCTTTTAACATCAGTCTTATACATGCTTATGGTTGTAGCACATAGTTCATGCACCCTCCTGTTGAGTGCATCAACCACTTTATTTTCTTTCCCTTTGATATGATTTATATCAAAGTCATATCCGCTTAGAAATTCTAACCATCTTCTTTTCCTAGCATTAATATTTGGCTGATCAAATAAATATTTCAAACCATTGTGGTTTGTTCTTAACTCAAACCTTTTTCCCATGAGGTAGTGTCTCCATTTCCTCAGGGCATGCACTATGGCTGTCAACTCCAAATCATGAGTGGAATAGTTTTTTTCATGCTCCTTCAACTTCCTTGATTAATAACATATCACGAATCCATTTTGACTGAGGACTCCACCCAGTCCTTCATTATATTCTTCTGTGCATGCAATGAAATATTCATTTGGGTCTGCAATCTTTAGTATTGGAGAACTTGTCAATAATTGTTTCAAATGTTGGAAACTCCTTTCACAGTCTGACACCCACTGAAACTTCATACCTTTCCTTTGCAAGGAAGTGATTGGGTTTTCTATCTTCGAGAATCCTCCAATGAATCTCCTGTAGTAGCCTACAAGGCCCATGAAAGATCTGACCTCTGTCACATTCTTTGGTGTTGATCATTCTCTAATGGCTTCTACCTTCTCAGGGTCCATGGCTATCCCATCTTTTGAGATGATATGCCCCAAATAGTTAATTTGTTTATGATAAAATGAGCACTTTCTCAATTTGGCATACAAATGATGTTCCCTTAATACTTGCAACACCATCCTCAAATGGTGTTCATGCTCTTCCTCAGAATTGGAATATATAATAATGTCATCCAAAAAGACAGTGACAAACTTGTCCAAATACTCTCGGAAAACACCATTCATTAAGCACATGAAAACAACTGGTGCATTTGACAATCCAAATGGTACCACTGTGAACTCATAATGACCATACCTTGTCCTTAAGGTGGTCTTGCTAATATCTTCTTCTTTAATTCTTACCTGATGGTATCCTGATCTAAGATCTACCTTTGAAAATATCCTTGCACCCTTCAATTGATCAAAGAGGTCATCAATCATTGGTAGAGGATATTTGTTCTTAACAGTCACTTTATTCAATTGTCTGAAGTCAATGCACAATCTTAATGTTCCATCTTTCTTTTTCACAAACAAGACTGGGGCACCCCAAGGTGATAAAATTGGGCGTATATACCCCCTCTTCAGAATTTATTCAAGCTGCATTTGCAACTCCTTCAATTCTGGTGTACTCATTCTGTAAGGAGTCTTTGACACTTGCGCTACTCTAGGCATCAAATCTATAGAGAAATCAATGTCTCTCCTTGGGGGTAGTCCTTGTACTTCCTTGAATACATATTCAAACTCTTTCAGGACTGCATAATTCTCCAAATTTGGCACCTTCTTTTCAGGTGTCTCCTCCATATGAGCTGCAAATATTTGACATCCTCTTCTATAACATTTCTCCAACTGTAATGCTGAAATTTCTCTAACGGTTACTGCCCTGGGAATTCCCTACACTTTCCTTTGGTTCCCTTCTTCATCCAAGAAAGTGAATGCTTTGTTATGAAAATCCAATAGAGCATGATGTGGGTCCAACCAATCCATCCCAATTAAACAGTCATAGGAACCTAAGGGTAAGATGTTCAAATCCGCCCTAGTATTTAGTCCATTTATGTCTATGAGGCAGGACTTAACCATCTCATTAAATTTTCTTCTGGCTCCTGTAGCCAATTGCACCAACCAGGATTTCCCATGCTTGCTTCTTGACAATTGCAAACTTTCCAACATCTTAGAGTCTATATAACTATGGCTAGCTCCTGAATCAATTAAAATAGAAAGGGTTTGGTTTTTTATCATACCTTCCACTTCAATCATGTGGGATTGATACTTTGCTTGCTTGTTGTCCAGGGATGCATAAATCCTTGGCACATTTCTTCCCATGTCCTCTACTGCCTCAGCTCGTTGTACAATATTGTGAACAACCCTACCTTTTTTTCCTCTATGAGGACAATCTATGAACCTATGGTCTCCTTTACAACCCCAACATTGCATAGGTGGTTGTCTTGGCCCTTGACTCCCTGTGTCAATCACTCTGGTTTCCTTATGCGTTTTCTGTCATGGTGGATTATTTATGAAGAATGGTGGCTTAGCTCCCTTCTTCCTCTGATCCATCTTGAATTTCTTATTGTCTTCCCAAGCCTTTTGGAAAGCTGGTCTTGCTTTCATCTAGTCATATAATCATTTATCTCTCCTTATGGTCTCTTCTAATGTCTTGGGATCATCATACTATATTTTTTCAGTGATGAATGATGGCAATCCACTTAAGTACCATTGAATCTTGACTGTCTCATCCTTAATGAAAGAGATATACTTCAACAATTCCAAACACCTTCTCTCATATTCATCTATGGTTGTACTTCCAAGCTTGAGTTCAAAGAACTCTTTCGTTTTCTTGTCATAGTATCTCTTGGTCAAGTACTTCTTCTCAAAATACTTCTTGAATTCTCTCCAAGTAACACTTTTCTCTAGAATGTGTTGTACCTACACAAGTTGATCCCACCACATGGAGGTCTTTCCTTTGAGTTGATAGACAACGATTCTACCTTTAGCATGAGAAGAATAATTATGCAATTGAAAATACTTCCTCATGCCTAGAAACCATGTTTCGGCATCTTCATCCTTCTTGTTCTCACCATCAAATGTAGGAGGTTTGATTTTGTTCATTTCTCCTTGCAGCTCATCCATCCCAGATCTCTTATACCTTCTAACAGGGGATAGACTTGATTTTTTTCTTGCTCTCTTATGGGAATGACTATGGGGATGATGATGATGTCTACTATAACTTTTTACTTCTCCCTTCTCCTCTGAAGATTTGTGACTCTCAGATCTACTTGAGTCACTATCCTTAACCAATTTGTTCTCTATTCTGTTCAAACCTTCCAATAGCTTCATGTTGAAGTCATCCTGCTACTCTTTGGCTTTCATAATCCTTTCATTATCATCTTTATGGAATTGGACATCCTTCTGCAAATTCTTAATGGTCTCAGCGATATTCATATCTTCATTCCTTTCTTCTCCATGTCCGTTGGAGTTCATTTCTTCCATGCCCAAATGGACATCCATCCCTTTTCTCTTCTCTGGATGACTGTAATTCACATGTGCCTCTTCCATTCCTATGAAATCTGCACTGGTCTGACCTGACCGATTTGTTGTTAATTCTCAAAACGTGCATCCATCGAAGCTAATCAGACTAACAAATCAACAATTCATAATAATATGCACCGTTTCGATTCAACATACACATAAACATTCCTGGTGTTATCACCACGACAATTATAGATAAGACCCAAGTCTCGAGAATGCTGACGTGTAGTTCCTTCCGATATACACTTGCATAAGAAGGTGGTTTTGTCGAAACCACTTTCACCAAGACACGGTATTATGTGTCTCAACATGTCAAATCCACCACTCATGGAGTGGGCGACGACTAGTCAGAGCACCCTGCTTCATTCATTCGGTACTTTGCAGCCATGTGACGTCAGTTGAACACCACCATATAATGAACTCAAAAGATAATCATTCGAAATGGATTGGCCAAGCATGGAAACCCAATGCTCTTTGTACGTAATCTGTCTGCGCTTCATAAATGGAGTTCTATAATTACCACTCCCCAAGTATGAATATATTTGTGTATCCATAACCATAGTAATCTTCAACTTGCTTGACTTCCTTCTCTTTGTAAAGACACATTTTGGTATCCCCAACCTGAGATACATGGACAAAGCTAAGTCGAGTGAGACTGGTTATTTGAGAAACATGCTAGGCTTTCCTATGATTAAGGAGGAAAGGGTCCTTGTGCACCTTCTAGCAACTAATTTCCACATAGAGCCGGTTATAGAATCGCGATTGGAAGTCAAGCTGAATTCCACTATAAAGTATTTAGTCATCAACAGGCCAGCCGCTAAGAAGAAAAGGAGTAAGTGGCATAAGAAGGAGGAATCTACGGTTGAAGTGGTCGAAAGTGTTGAAAAAAAAAATCAACTAGTCTAGTTAGACTCTTCTTTAAAGGTGAAGATTGCTAAGCTGAAGTAAGTCTTAAACTAGGATAAGCATGTCTCAGTGAATTTTGAACAACCGACAACGGAGGTAAAAAGTACAAGAGATGATAGGCATGTTCTTCAATGGTCCTTTTTACAACGACTAACTGTTGTCATCACCCTTTTGTAATTTTGTGATTAATATGATTATATAAATACAGAAACGAATTTTAGACTGTTTTATTACAATTTCTATCTGGTGATGTTATGACTCTTGTTTTCTTTTATAATAAGTTTTTCTTGTAATCTTATATTTTATTTTCATCTCTCTAAATTGGAAGTAATTAAAATTCATAATTATTTTTAATTAATGCTTCAATGTGGCTATGTGTTTATTTTTATTTTATTATTATGCAATTTATACTCAGACTCCTCGCCTTCCGAGTGACTTCGCGCGCATTAACTTGACCTATTCATTTATATTATCGTGCATAGAAATATTACAAGGTAAACGCTTCTCCATGCACCTAAATCTACTGTGTATTTCTTCTTCATCGTACCGACTACTTACACGCACTACTCTGGCGTTGTGTGCCAATATCCACTGTTCATAGTTTTGATATTGCGCACCGATATTCCACATGCATTTTCGTCCTATGCATGCACCATGTCAAGTTTAACATATTCCTTCATGCTCAAATATCTGCGTACACTACTGAATACACTGTCACAAAACAACTTATACTCATACTTATGGGCGTACCAATAAAACTCCTCTGCATTAAGCAATACTTGCGCACCCCATGTGCACCTTACTATGTGTGTGCTTACCATGCAAGGCTAATTTCAGCACATGCATCTACACATAATAATCTTCCGCACAGCACCACAATTTACCGCACACACTGGAACACCATGATTTCCCGCGCGGTGCCAAATTTACCACGTGCGCCAGTACACCAACCTTTTCTAAGGACACTCTTTGAATCTAATTCTGGTCACTTCGAAGTTACTTTTCTGTGAATATTCACTTCAATTGCACCCTTCTGGCCCATCCAAGATCAGTGTTGAACTAAGGCTCTAACACCATACTATAATCTCGTCTCCATTTGACTGGTTTGGCCCATTCAAGCTTAGTGTCAAAAACTGACGCTCTGATACCATACTGTAACGATCCCCCTGACCAACCTGAAGCCAGGGTATGCCACTCCAGAGCAACCACTCATGCTCTGACGGTAGTCGGTAACATTCCCAGCCATCAGGCCAGGCCATGCTACTCTAGGGAACACTTTCATTCCCATACTGCGGAACATACAGTAGCATACCCAGTAGTCAACTAAGCCATGCCACCTAAATTTACTCTTTAGATTGTATGCAACTAAAACATATACATACAACAAACTTGTGGAAACTTTACATCTAAACATAAAAAAAAATTACTTTATGTAACATACAACTTTTATATTAAAATAATAGTAATTACCGATATGCATCATTTATAGGAAATTACCCATAAGCACACAAGGCAATCATAGTCACATATATGATAAAATCATAACATAGGCATGTAAATAACAAAACAACATATCCATATATCATACAATTGGTACTTATCTTAGAAATACTATCACCAACTTCTTGTAGATCATCCACAAGCCTCCCAGCCATAGACTACACTGTTCATCACTCTCAACAGTGAATCACCCCCAAGCTGGGACTGAACTCCACCCAGGGTAAAGGAATTCCTATGCAAGCTAAGTCTCATGGACAACATGAAAGACTCCATCTCAAGTGCTCACTCAGCTAACAACCTACAACCTCTCATTCCCCACATGCCTGTCCCACGCACAAAAGTGTGCCCCTTCTCTTCTCAACAGTCCCTCGGCTACCCCACTTCCCTTCCAGGGCTTTAGCAACAAGCCGGACCGGAAGTCTCAGAACACTGTAGCTATAGTTTAGAACCTACAGAAATCAATCCCCAACAATTCTCTCCCTCGGAGAACTTCTCACGGGCATGACAACCCGCTTCTTCAATCCCACTCCAAGCTAACTAGGTACACCAACCCAAAAGCATGGGGAAACAGGCTTCATAAAGGTGAAATGGTTGTCTCAAGGATAACATAATGTATGAGTGAAATGGTCATGGAGTCATTGACTGGACAACTGAGTGTGTTTTCGAAACACTGTGAACTCTTTGTCAAAAGTGATGGCCTGCCTGATGGTCCCCCTTTTCCCGTTCGTAAGGTATCTATGTGAAAATCTCTCCTGAGCTAAGTTTACCCATGATATAAATGCATGTCCCCAACTTGACACTTGTCATATCAAAAGTTACTTTTTTCCACTTGTCACCAACTTTAGAACTTATGATAAACTAATTATCCATACTTTATGTTTTAGGAAATATTAATATAATATTCCCTTGACTTTTGGCCCTCCCTTTCCCTAACTTGTGAAGTTTAGTCCCCCATCTCTTTTATCATGGTCGGTCTGTGCGCAGTGATGCATTTTACATTAATCATGAGTCATGTACAAAGTAGGCACATTGTCCCTTGACATCTAGGTGTTCTGGCCTAATACTATAAAATAAGCATTATGGCTTATAATACTGGTTCATCGGCCTATAATGCATATTATATACACAAAGGTTCGCTGACCTTAGTATTCACGCACTTAGTTACTACGTGCTATATCCTTTGTCTTTAAGGTTGCGTGCACCTTAGTTACCGCGTGCAGTATTCAGAAATGTGCACATTGCATCCCTTTACTACGCATTATATGCACGCACCATGCCATGAAAGGTGTATTACAAAAATGATGTCTAAACAACTCACTAGCTTAAATATACTTGGATTATATTTACATTTGGGTTCAACAGAGGGATATTACAATATGGATTAGGTATTTCGGTCTTCTGGGGTTCCTCTGATGCTCTTATAGCTTCGACATCCAAGTCCCTGGTGTTCAATATCTTAGATATGTTCTCCTGTTCTTCCATCAAGTAGGCAATCCTTCTAGTCATAAATTCCATGAGTTCTTGCTTCTTCTGTTCTAGGGCTTCCTTTTCTTCTTTTCTCCAGATCTGGTCTTTTTCAATATAGATATTTCCTAACAAATATGAAAATGGGGCATGGTCCTCAATAAATTTAATAACTTCGAATTCTTCCTCTGTCGAAGCTCCATGGGAACTCATAGCTATTTGGGTAATCCTGCCACATAGGGTTACCATTTTTCCTTTAAACAACCCTATTTTTCCTAGTGAAGGAACCATAGCTGGCCTTCCTAGGGTTTCCCAAGTACTTTCTGTCATAATGTTCATCTGTGTTCCCTCATCTAGAGCACAGTCAATGTCGAAGTCTCCTATTCTTACTTTGATTTTCTCTTTTTCTTTGAAGATCTCTGACAAACTAGCATCTTTATGTTCATCGAGGGTTTCTTTCATTTTCAGTAACATAACCTCTAATTCTTTTTGGGGTTCTTCTATAATCTTAGTCTCTTGATCTCCTTCAGAGTTTGATTGTTCCATATTCATCTTTTCAAGTATAGAAATCATTCTAGGGCAATCCAGTACTTCATGGTCCATAGCCTTACAATAGAGGCAACTAGGGTTTCTCCCAGGGCATTCCTTAGCAATATGTCCTGGTCTTCTGTAACTGTAACAAAGAGTTAATCCTCTCTTTCTCTTCATTGATCCCCAACTTTTCTTGTACTACTTGCTAGGGTCATAATGGCTAGCCTACAAAAATTTCTTTCTATGATCTTGCATCCATTGGTTAGTCAAAAAATTCTTTCTATGCATAGGTATTTAACATATCTTTCATTATTCTTATCAGATCTATTCATATCAAACGTTCTTTCATCTAACAATGCCCTAGCTTTCAAGCTAGGACAAAATCTATCAAGAATACCTAAATCCATACTTTAGAAACAAAAAATTTCACTTCTTTTACTTCTACAGGGCACAAAACTTCCAAATCTAAGAAATTTTAACTATTCTTACCTTTATCAAAGAACAAAACTTACAGATCTTACTTCTTTTCTTCAGTATCAACCTCTTTTCTTGCAGATCTGACTTCTTTTCTTCAGATCTGTTCTTCCTTCTTTAGCACGTAGCTTTTTAGATCAAGTGGATCACTGCACACTAGGGCATAGATCCACGCACAAAGCTTTCAAAATTTCAAGATGAATCTTTGCACAAAGCTGCTTCTACTCAGTTCCCAACAATCACAGTTTCAGGTCCCGGCAACAAAACCATTTGTTGGCATAGGGGAAGACCCAGGGTTCAACGCTACAACAACGCACCAACAAAGCCCTAACTATCGACCCTTTTGACAACACCTGTGAAGTAGATGAAGTCTCACCTGAGGTAGAGGCAGGGGTGGTTGCAAGACTCAGGTGTCTGCAACCTTAGCTGGGACACAGATCTGTGATTATAACACTTAGCAATCACCTAGCATAGATTATTCATCAATTTTCAACCCTTATGATACTTCACAGATAGCACAGAGAATCACAGTATGTACTTAGATCTAAGATAATTCAACACTTAGCCACAACATGATATATTATATTTGGTGTATCAAGCACTAAGCATATTACATACCAGATCTAACATTCATTCATATCTCGGAAGCACAAAGCATAAATAGATCTATCTAAACACATCAAAGCACTTAGCAAAGGAAGAGTCAAACACATTAGGTCAAGGCACAGAGCACAACACACAGATTTACTGTGGTTCACCCCCACCCTGGGGCTACATCCACAAAGTCGTCTTCTTTATTAGCTTCAATTAATCAAGTTATAACACACAATCACCAAAAAACCCTTCTGCGCACAAGACAAAAGATCTGCGCAGGTTGATAGATCCTTCTTCCTTGTGTTGTAGCACAAAACCTTCTATAATCTCTATAATAACTTGCACTTAGCTCTGTAACCCTTCTATAGTCATGCACAGAGCACTACTAGCACTCAACTTACATCACATAGATGGGCTACCGTCCCCTTACTTACTTTGCCTAGACATCTATTTATACATTACAAAAGTGGGCCTAAGCGTGGTTAAACCCATGGGTCGACATCCCTTTCCCATTACATTATCCCCCAAAACCCAAAAAGGACCCAAAAAGGGGTCTAGCTTCCAGGATTTTCGCTTCACGTTGTGCTCCATCTTTGACAAGTTGTCAAAGTCCAAAAAATGGTCAAATATGACTAAGTGTTCCTCAAAACTTGGTCAGGGCCAACAGTCAACTATTGCCCCTCGATCATAAATTCCTTAGCGTCAGGATGCCAGTAATCTACCAAGGCGTTCAATAGCCTGGGTTGTGCCCTCATAAATGGACACTAGAAGAACTTCCACAAACCAAATTGTCTCAATGTGTCCATAGTTGTGGGGTCCTCATCGACCCAAATATCCACGTCCTCATGCTCCCTCTCTCTCCATTGGACATACATCTTGCAAAATGACAAGTTCATGGAGGATTACATCTTGCATTTTTAATTTTTTCCACATATTAGAGGGTGTATGTGGGTTGTATTAGACACAGTCATGTATGCACATGGGCAGATTATTTTCTACACACGGGCATGCATAGGTTTTCCTAAGATAGCCCACGTACACGTAGGGATGACCTTTTTTAGAGGTGCCCCCCCCCCAAAAAAAACAAATTAAATGCAAAAGGAAAGTATAGAAATGCAAGAGGAGCTAGTTGGTACTTACTTGGTCCGAGCGGAAGTTCGTTTCATCCTTTGAAGCTCTGGGAATCATCTCTTTTAGCAAAGGGTTTTTTTTTACTTTTTGGTCAATTCTCAATTTACAATGGTGATAATGAGCTGCTAGCTTCTATTTATAGATTTTTTGGCCCATTTTTGTCATTTTTTGGACCCTTTTGTCATTTTTTCTAGCTTAAAAAATATCTTAGTATGGTTCTTGAGTTTGTTATGGGATGTTATGATACGTGTTACTTTTGGTATCGGGAAACTTTTTGAGAGTTGGGTCATTTTTGAAGGTCCTTTGGTAAAAAGTCATTTTTTCAACTTTTTGCATCTAAGTTAGGTTTCCACCTCCACTTTCTACATCTCGTTGTCTTTTTCTCTTTTCCATAGGATCAACCCCACCGAGTTGCAACACAAAACTATATTTGATGCTCTAGAAGTGTCATAATTTAGTTGTAGAGCCGGCCTTTACATGGATTCTTTAGTTAGATCCTCATTGCTTTTGGTGTTCATGCCGTTGTTAATGACGATAGGCTCGGGAGTCCTTATTAGTTTTTCTTGATTATGAGTTTGAGCTTCATTTGCATGATTCATTATCACTCTTGACCTCACCCTTAAGACTCCCAAACAAAAATGGGTCTTCTTTTAAGCCCTTTTCAGACCCTCTAAACATGAAAAGATTGTCGAGCGATCTTGTCACCCTTCATGCTTGCCAAACTAAAATTTGAAGGCACGTCTATCCGATGGTAGTTTACCCCTATTTTGGTCCGGACGGTCAATTGTATGAACACATGTGTACTCTAGGAACTTTGGTTCACTAGAAGAGTATTCTCAAGTATAATTTTAACCCTTTTTCGGGCCTGAGAGACTAAATTTACGAGAAAGGAACCCCCACGGAGTCCATAGCTAATCTCTTTTCAGACTGACTAAAATTGAAAAGATGGTCGAGTGACCTTGTTTATTCACACTCATTAAACTGGTCCAGAAGAACATCCCTTACGGAGTCCATAGTTAAGCTCTTTTTAGACTCCTTAAATATGAAAAGATTGTCGAGTGATCTTGTCTTTGTCACACTCGTTAAAATGACTTTGAATAGACGTTTGTTCAGTGCTAGTTTACCCCTTTTTCGAACCGACTAGACTACCTTTGAAAAAGGTACCCCAATGGAGTCTCCTTTTACGCTTTTTAAGACTCTAAAAATGAAAAAATACGTCGAGATTACCTTCTCTGGGCTCGTTAAAATTACATCGAAGGACATTATCATTGTGTCTTATTAATCACATTTTCATTCCTGCGTCTTTGGCCTAATGTCGGCTCCATGTTTCTCTCAACTGAACCATCTGAAGCATGCCTTATACGCAAGCCTTGTAGCACTTTGCCTATGCATCTTGACACCTTGACCCATGGAGGATTTTTCTCGAGTGTCCATTTCCTGCATATGTCTCATTTCTCTGAGTATCAGTCTGTTCCTTGTGCTAGTATGTCTTCGACACTCGTTCCTCCTTTGTAACGCAACATTCTTTTATTCTTTTTTCAAGCTTTCCAAAATTATTGAAAAGTCAAAAAAATAAAATATACCCCAAAAAGAGGAAGGGAAAAGTATTTTCTTTTTATTGGCAGCACAATGAGTCGCCCTTGGACAAAGCACATCCTTTTGTTTGTTCGTCAAACTCTGGGATTTAATATGACCTTAGGAAGCTATTCTCGCTACATAGAGCCATGTCCTCCTCCATTTGGTTATCCTTCCAAACATATGGAGAGTTCGCGTTGCCTCCTGCGTCGTGAACTTATGTCAATGCCATGCTACCTGAGTCTCGTCATTTGTCATGCTTTTGTCCAGGGGAAGTTTTACTAAACTTGAGTCGACCCTTTTGTAGTTTGTCTCTTGTCCTCATGTCTGGCCACCCCGAAAGACCAATCGAGTCCTTGTTCAAAATCAATGAATTTCTATGCCTGATCACCGAGATCCTCTTGTTTGTTCCCAACAAGCCGTCAAAGACCTATGGGTAGTAAAGTCATACACTGATATTACACTCCTACCTGTGTTTTGAAGATATTGAAGTTGTTTCTCGAGCTATGAAAGCTTCATCTACCGCCATCAAGCATCATTAGCTTCTTGAATATGGATACTATACATGTATATCTTTTGATTTTGAGATGTAGATCCATTGTGTATTGCTCACGACTACACTTTATATAGTTATATGGCATGGATTTGCAGTGTATTTGATTGGCAGCCATGATTTTATTTGATCCCGAGCATGGGTATGCCTGCCTCGGTGAGACAAATTATTATTTTGCAGATGGAACCTCCTGAACTATGGTCTCTGGGCTCACTCGCTTAGTACATTGGTGAATATTTGTAATGTATTTCGTCCATAAGATTCTCTTATGACCCCACACATTAGGGGGCATCTGTTATAACCCTAAATTGCACCAGACATGCATACCTGGCATCATGCCATCTTACTTGCTATTTTTTCCAAGTCATCATTGAACAACTCTTCTAAAAAACCATTTTTTTGAAGATGTATGTGCCTTGCACCACTACTACCCATGTACACATGCTTGTTGAACCATTGCAACCTGCGTATACTCACAAAAAGTATGAAAAACTAAAAATTGCAAAGGGATACGGGTTTTGGGGCCGTTACTAATCATTTGATCGCCTATAGCCGGTCACCCAAACGAATACCTATGTTTTTGGCCTATAAAAGAAGGTGTTGGGGTCCCTTTACAAGAGGAATCACAAGAGAAAAGAAACTCTGTGCATTTCAATATCCCCCCTTTGCCCCAATATTTTGCAACCACATCGTGAGTTTGAGCCAGAATTCCCTTTTTTCAGCCCTTTCTCCTCCATTTCAAATCCTTTCCATTTCCCTAGAGAGAACCAAAAAGGAGAAGAATACATGGAAGAATTTGGTGCATGGTTAAGAGGATCCCATGACCAAGTTCGAGGAGCAGTGGCTGGTATGATATTGTAAGCGACTTCGTGATATTAATATAAAGAAATACTTTTTATGTCCCGCCAAATGATGTCTTCAATCTTCATGATTTATTTGTGTTTTTGTTATGACATCTAACCCACTAATCCATATATAGAATGCATGCTTGTAGTTTCTTGTTTGTCTTTTGGTGAATGCAGGTCAGCCTTGGGAGGAGACTTGCAGTTGGAAACAACCGAGCGCCAAGGGATCGACACCGAATGTAGAGTTTAAGGTAGGACTATCAGATCCCTATACTTTGGTTTTTATGTATGATTGTGGGGTAATGTCAGGATAGTTGTTAAAAGTATGAGACTTTAGACGGTTAGCTCTGCCTGCACTTTATAACCCTAATGTAGTCCGTAGGGGGTTTTCCTGCTACATCATATTAGGTAATCCTTCCCAGATGAAATCCATTTCTATTTTGTTATTCTTCTTGAATTCCTTCTTGGCTACAGTCTTTTCCCTTTTTGAATTATCATATCCTGTAACAAATAATAGCCAAATATAATACCCTTGTGCCTGTAAAAATACTTTCTTCCTTCCACTCCATATCTCATACTTTAAACCATTCTGACCATTGAATAATGGTACTCCATTCTCAAAATAATTCATGATATCCATCTAGTGGTAAAATTGTTTCCTGAAGGAACCATCTCTGATACCAATTGTTGGATTACTCAGAGGGGGGTGAATCAATAATAGAGAAATTTAATCATTTTTAACCATAAAATGCAAGTGTTATATCAATGAAGCATTATCATCCAATAGTTGCAGAGTAAATAAACAATGAACAAATGAGCAATCATACACATACATAGTACACCATTGTTTTTACGTGGAAACCCAAAGCGGGAGAAAACCACAAAATGTTTTTTCTTATATGTATTTAAGAATTACATTAATTGGAAGCACCAACTTCCTTTGTTTTCCATCTACAACTGAAAGGAGGCTCCAACCCCCTAGTTTCTCAAGATACAACCTGAGGGAAGATCCAACTCCCCAATTCTTTGGCTACAACCAGAAGGAGGATACAACCCTCTATGTTCTTTGGCTACAACCGGAAGGTGTCTATAACCACCTTTCCTTGCCCCATCCAACCGCCCTGACGTAGAGGTACAATTATGGAGCCACTGTCACACTATCACTATTATATATACTACTGTAAACCTGTACCAATCAGCCTACATAAAACAACCTGTACCAAACAACCTATACAAACAACATGTACCATAAACAAGTGCATCAACCGTACACCAACCTATACCTCAACCTATTCTATCAACGAGTGCATCAACCATGCACCAAATATGTACCAATCATGCATCAAATACACATAAACTATGACTCATCAATATGTACCAACATCATCAACTATAAACCTTATGTATGTGCCAACTCATCAACTACTTGTCTCAACCATGTACCCAACATGTACCTAAATCAAAATTTCTCATCAATTTCATTATCCAAATCTAATTTGTAACTCTGTAATAGACCTATTGTATATGATCACATACCTTGTTGAATTATGACTTATTCTAGAGAGAGAACTTGTAGAGTGTTCCTCGTAAAGATTATTTTTTGTATGGATCTGAAAATGGTACAAAGAATACTAAATACTATACTCTAACTAATACAATTGGTCTTACTGAATTTGGATATGTTATGAAGAAGTTATGACATTTTTACCCGAAACACATGTTTTAAACTAGTTTCAGGACTAGCCAAAAACCCTATTTTTCACGGAGTGTAACTCAAAAAATACAACGACCCACAAGCTAAAATGTTTATCACGGCTACTTGGATATATTTCCTCAATGACCTCCAAATTTCGCGGTCTGAATCATTCTAGAAAAAAGTTATTGTGAAAATGGTGAGATGACCTGTAAATAACATACCTTAGAAAGCATCATCAAAAGAATTTATCCTCCCTTGAATTTCGGCCTTCTTTACTTCACCTTCCCTCTAAAATTCATCTTAGATATCCTTTTGTTACCTCAGTCACTTGTAGATATTCAATATGCTCAAGTTTAATTAAAATGAGAGACCCTTGCCTCTTATTTATACTTTTATGTAGCTTCCTCAAGGGGTTACCTTCTAACCATCTTAAACCACTTTCCTTATTTTAGGGCTAACCCACTTCTAACCACTTGTCCACTTAGTGATTTCTCCATTAAATTTATTATTTTAAATAATTTCTTTTGTATCCACTTTGACTTATAGTACGCTCATCACTTCACTTTAGTATTTAAATAATTTCTTCTTTGCAACCACTTTGACTACTTTGACCTTTTGGGGATTCTAGATGACTCATGATGGTTCTCCAACTTCACATGGACATAACTCTCTAACCGTGAGGCGTTATGTGACATTCCACATACCATCGGAAATGATATGACATGTACTATCCATATAGAATAGTATTATTTAAATAATATCTTCTTTTCAACCACTTTGACTACTTTTACCTTGTGGGCCTTCTAGATGGCTCATGAAGATTCTCCAACTTCACATGGCCATAACTCTCTAACCGTGAGGAGTTATATGACGTTCCACATACCACCGGAAATGGCATGACATGTACTATCCATATAGAATAGTCTTACCTTAAAATTTATTAAAACTCATACCATTATACATCAAACAAACTTGGGTCCATTACCCAAACCTTTGTGCTACAAAAATTCGCTACCAGACTTTCTTCAAGGGTTGACATCAATGACAACCAACCCAAAAAATCAAGAAATTTATCATCGGTCAATCAAAGCTTTATTTTGCAATAGAATAATATACCCAATTACGTAAATAATATCATGGAAGGAAGTTAAGTTTACAGATAAAGCGTTGATCTCTTCCGTCCAATAAAATATTCTAGAGAGCAAACTCCTTATAATTTAATTCTCACTGAATTGAAGCTAAAGACCCAAGACCCAAAATCTTCGGGATATCGATTAATCGATTGTCCTAGTGAAAATTTAAATTCTTGATCTTAATTTGTCTCAAATCTCCACGCTATTACTGATTGATCGTAAGAATCCTTTTCTTAGACTGAATTTGACTTCTCTGTATTTTAGTTAGTAACCTGGTTTAGGCGTGCACCTTCTACTAGTGTCTGAAAAAGTTTTGTAGACATTTATTTTCAACTTCGTTCTTTTCCATGGAATCTTCAATTATGGTAGTTATATCAAATTCTACTGAAGAGACTGAAGAGACTGTTTACATGAAGAGTTCTATTGATAAATGCAATTTATTGTTTTGAGTGAAATCTTTTACTTAGGTCTTAGTATTCACGTCATTTTACTTAGGTCTTAGTATTACGGTTAAGTGACGAATCATTGTTATTTAATCAACCATCATTATTTCACAATCCAATTGTGTATTGGTATTACATCCACCTTTAGGTATAAAAGAATGAGTGTGTGTTACTTAATTGTATTTATTGTACTGTGTATAATTGGAAGTGAAGTCATAAATAAGTATTATTCATTCTATTTCAATTATTCATAAAAGAATTAAGATGATTCATAAAATAAAAACTTATGAGTAGGTGAAATTATCTATGGATTACGCCAAATTATATGGGTATATATAAATATTAGTTTGTGACAGGTCAATAGTATTAAGAATTCTATTGTTATTGAAATAATTGTAATTTCTAAGATTAAGAATTTAAAGAAATGGTTTTACAATATTTGGTATTATTTTGATCTAATTTATGTTTTCCAAATTATAAAATGATAAGAATATTTTTAAAATAAATATAAATATAGTATTAAGAGATCCACTACACTTTACTTAGTTAATGCATTAAGCATAATAAATGCACTATATTGATTGTATATGAGGGTTGCTAAGATGGATGCATTAAATGTTGATAATTTCTTTCCTTATGGTTCACATTACAAATAACCTTGTTTGATGCCAATTTAAATGCTTGGTCGTTATATTTAGTTACATCTTATGAACTGACGTTGAACTCAATGAATTCTTCAATGATTACAATGTCATTAGGGACAAAATGGCAATATATGTATATATTTTTCTTTATATATTGACCTTCTTATAAAATGACTTAATGAATTCTTCAATGATTACAATGTCATTAGGGACAAAATGGCAATATATGTATATATTTTTCTTTATATATTGACCTTCTTATAAAATGATGCATGGTTCGTTAAGTTTACAATTTATGTATGTGGGTGTACCATAACTACAATGTCATTAGGGACAAAATGGAAATATATTTATAAATTTTTCTTTATATATTGACCTTCTTATAAAATGATGCATGGTTCGTTAAGTTTACAATTTATGTATGTGGGTGTACCATAACGTACCATTACCGATTAATGTTGAATTTTGCACTTAAGCGAGTATGTAAAATGGAGTTGTTATAATTGCATTGACGTATGAAAGACTTTTGAGCCTTGAAGAATTGATGATTAAGTATTGTTGTTGTTTTTAATTTTAATTTGAAATAGGATTAAGGCTACGAAAATATATACCTCCATGCTCCTTAGAACGATGTCAGTCCTAAGACCTTAAATGGTCAAAATCAATCAAATGAAACCTGGACTTGAGCATTGATTATGTGTCTTGAAGGTTCTAACCATGCAAGGTAGGTTGGGTGGTTAGACATTTTGCTATCTTATGTAACGGTTGAACTGAGAGTAACAGTGGTGTTATATCCTAATCTCGTAGTGTAGTAATGTAGATGAGAATAAAATGTGTAATTGCAGATGTATGCTATTTTCTTGTCACTTGTTCTAACTGATGATTTAGTTTGTTTTTTTAAAAACCATGAATACTGCACTCACTTACATTTATGTCTTAACGAAGGGGTTGTTACACAAATGGGTTCTTATTCAATATCCATTTCTCCATTTGTTTCAATGTCTTCCTCTTCTTCTGAATCTATCATTTATTTGTCTTCATCAATCTTTGTTTCAATTTCCATAAAGAGATTTTCTTCTCTATGACTATCAGAACTTATTTCATGGCTTTCTTCAGACGATTCACTTACCCATTTTGAGTATAGGCTCTTCTTATGCTTATAATAGTTCTTCTTATTTTCATGCTTGTCTCATTTGTGGCTATTTTTGTGTTGATGATGTTTGCTTGTCCTGTTTGTGGTTGTTTACATTATTGTCTTCTTCATTATCAGTACTTTTGTTTTTCTCATATGGACACTTAGCAACAAAATGTCCTACTTTTCCATAGTAAAAGAATTTAAAGAGAAACTTACCTTTGTATTTTCCAGATCCATTTTTTAGTTTTATCACAAAATTTGTTTCCTTTGCATTTCATTCATAGCTGGAACAATCACTTTATTTGTTCTCTTTGTTCTTGATCTTCTTTGAGGCTTTGAAAGTTGCTTCCCTTTTTTATGGTTTTTCCTTTTCAATCCTCATTTCTTATGCAATGAGGATCCCATGCAATTCATCCATTATTAATTTATCAAGATCCTTTATTTCTTCAATGGTGGAAAATTTTGCATCATATATTAAGGGGAGTGACCTCAACACCTTTTTCACAATCATCGATTCTTCAACCGTTTCATCAAGCCCTATGATGGTGTTTACAATTTTTTCCACATGGAGGAGATAGGATGTAACATTTTCTTTGTCTTTCATCTACATACTCTCGAACTGTCTTCTATGAATTTGGAGCTTAGCCTTCTTGACCTTGTCATTGCCTTCATGGATTTTTTTAAGTTTTTCCCAAATTTCTTTCACTAATTTGCAATGCATTTTTTGACAAACTCTAATTTTGACAGTCCGCACAATATGGAATTCATGGATTTTGCATCATTTTTAATAGCCTTTTTTTTGGCTATATCTGTTGGTGGAATTGTTAGGGTTGTATAACCATTCACGACCAATTTCCAAATATCAAAATCAAGGGCCATTAGATAAGTTCACATCCTTATACTCCAAAAGACATAATTTTTTCCATCAAACAACAAAGCCTTGTTTGTAGAGAAACCTTCTTGATTGGCCATGTGTTCTCCCGATATCTACCTTCAAGTGGTTAGAATAATTATGAAGGAACTAGCTCTGATACCAATTGTTGAGCACACACTTATACTGAGAGAGGGGGGGGGGGGGTGGGGGAGTGAATCAGTATAAGGTTATATTTTTCTTTTTAACATTCATAAAACATAATTAATCAATCAAATAAATGTAACAATAAGAAGACACAATATTTAATGTGGAATTTAAGGATAAAACCATAAAAAATTCATTTTATAAATTTGTAGGGACCAACCTACGGTTATAAATGTTTTTAGGAACCAACTTACTGGAGACACCAATCCCTATTATTATTTGTAGGAACCGACCTATAGGAGACACCAATCCCCTATGTTGCTTGTAGGCATCGACCTACTGGAGACATCAATCCCCTATGTTTTTTGTAGGCATCGACCTATAGGGGACATCGATCCCCTATGTTGGTTCTGTCTTCACCAAATCTTCTTTGTGCTCACTAATTCTACTTTCGCTATGCCTTCACCAGATCTTCTTGCTTCTTCTTCTACTTCTTCCTTAGATATTCTTTTACAAGTTTTTCTTTCTAGAATGCCATATCTATTTTCTAGAAAACCATATCTTATCTTTGCTAATATTCGATCGTCGCTCCTTGAATGATATTTAATCACCACTTCTCAAATGATATACATAGAAATATTATATTTTCCACCCCGCATTTTTTTCTCATAACGTTATTTTCCATTTATACTTTACCATAAGCTTTAGTACATGAAAAGTCATGTTCATTTGAAAAGACACGACTTCTATTAAATAATAATCAATTTTCCCCATTTTTAAATTTTAATTCACTTTTTAACATACCATGGGTTTTAAATCCATGTGAAAATACCATGTGTACTTCTTTCACTTTTACCTTTTTTAATCCATTTTCATGTTTACTCCAATTTTACGTAAACTCCACTTTCACTTTTACCTTTTTTTTAATCCACTTTCATGTTTACTCCACTTTTACGTAAACTCCTCTTTCACTTAACTTTTCCACTTTTATATTTAATAAATTCACATTTATATTTGAATACTTACTTAAATTTGACATCAATGACAATAATTTATTCAGCAACATAGAGAGATGAAGTTGAGGAAAAGGCTAATATAGAAGTTGAGGAAAAGAATAAGAAAAATTCTCAAGTAAAAGCAAAATCTAAGGAAAATGCAAAGGCTCGGGCGTTATAAAAGAGAATAATTGAGAAATAAGGATGAAGTAGATGTTGAAGTAGAAAATAAAAGCAAATATTAAGAATAATTAGGAAAGAAAGTTGAAAAGGAAGTGGGAATTGAGAAGAAAGAGAAAGAAAAAGAAAAAAACAGAACAAGGAGAAAAAGATGAAACTAATGCAAAATGCAAGATACCAGATATAATAAATATGTAGAACAAAAATAAAATGCTAGAGATGGCAGAAGAACAATAATATAACCAACATAATCTCCACAATAACACATAAATGATATAAGAACAAAAACAAAAATAACACTTTGATTCAGAAAGCAATGTTCACGGGCCTCTTCGAGGGGGCAACCTCCAGTCGAGTAGCGCTCTATTACAATAATCTCCAAGCTAGGGTTTTCATACCCTCGACCCTTATTTATACTAAATATGTCTATCAAGAGAAGCATATAGAGGAAGATCCTTCTAGAAGCAGAAGCTTCTATTTGTTGGATCATGTTGTCATTGATGCCAATGGTTTGATTGATTGATGTCATTGATTGACGTCAAGTGATTGATTGATGTCAAATTATTGATTGATTGATGATTTAAGTAATATAATATGTATTGTCCTTGATGAGAATGCATAGATGAAGATGGATAAATGAATTGTCATTGATACATGATGAAGATGGATCGATGTGGCTCCATTGGTATATGATGCATTGTTGGAAAAATGTATAGATGACTCATTATTGTCTTATCATGATTGATAAGGTGCACA
>JZKD02S1972907.1:28343-42179 GCA_000966675.3 Picea glauca | reverse complement strand
GTTGCTTTTGATTATGTTAAGCATGATAAATTTGCATGTAAAAATGGAAGAAAAAGTCCATGTACATATTGTGGTTTATATAACCATCATGTTTCAAAATGTTGGAAAAGATTGAGCACTTTCAGGAAACTTTCAAAGCAAAGGAAACTTCAAAAGAGCATGCAAAAGATTTGCACTCATTGTCAGAAGAGGGGTCATCTCATTGACCAATGTTGGACATTACATCCAACCACTTATCCACAGCACAAGAAACAGTTGGATAAAAAGATTGGCAAGAATGGAAGAGGAGATTCCATCATCGATGTGAGTCGGGATGATTCACAAGAAGATGATTTTCAGCAGAAAAATTCACCATTGAGTTGGCTTGGTAAGAAATGGTTAGATTTCTTGAGTAAGTAAGGCTTGCATTTTTTTTGTTGTAGATGCACATTTCAGCCTTATCTATTCATTTTTGTTGAAGTTTGACAAGTTGCAGCAGTGTATCATAACTTATGAGATGCAAGTTTGCATGTGAATGCATTTTCTTTTGAACGCATACTTGTGTTATAGCACCTCGTCAGGAGGATGTAAAAGAGGGGTATGCTGCTCATTTGTTACAGCCATATACATTTTTCATATTCATCTCTTAAGTACCCACATGTTTTGGGTTTATGTACTTATGTTTATACAAGGAGAGAGAGTTGAAGAGCTATGCACATGCATTTGTTTTTGTGTGTGTAAACAATGAACTTGGTGATAGTTCATCGTGAATGATTCATGATTGTAACATGATTGTTTATCATGTTTGTCAAATTGTCATATTGGGAAGGTTCATATGTTTCAAATGAGTCTCGACTTGTGTCGATGTTATCTTGACGACTATGTTGTGTCGGTCATGTTTTTCGAATTGTGTTTAGTCGATTGTGTATGTTGGCTTGTAAGTCAATTTTGAGTACATCGTGATAGAAGAAAACACCATGTGCTTTGATGAAGCACAAGATGCAACAGTTTGTTTGAAGAGAAAAAAGATTTTGTTGTCATCATTTTCAATCTTGTGTCAATTTGTTTTCAAGATTGATGGTCTTCTTGGCTTGTGACAAGATGTTGCAGGAAAGTTTTTGCAGCCATTGGAGACCAGATTGTGTTGATGTCAAAGAGTTCACAAGAGGGACTTGATTCTTAGTGGGAAGGTTGGTAGTATTCCAAGCACAGAGAGAACAGTGAGTCAGCAGCAGCCAGAGAGCAGTGGTTGAGGGACATAGCTAGTTGCAGTGCAAGGCATGTCAAAGTATCCAGGTCATGGTCCAAAAGACTTTTCAAGTAGAATCAGTTGATAAAACTTGAAAGCAGAAGAGTATTGAAGCTCAGATAGATAATCATAAGATTTTGTGGGTCCAAAATCCTTTCAGTGGGAAGGTGTGATCAGAATTTGGACCAGGGGTCAAATTTTAGCCCAAAAATAAACGTTCTCAGAATTGCCTCAAAACGAACGAGAGAATAGCCCTCATCATCATGAACCCAACGCAACTCGTTTCATCTCAAACGGACATCAGGAGCGAGAGATATCGCGATCTGTTCGAATCGCCAAACAGGAAAAAAAAATCGGGATGCTGACTGGGTAGTCCATACAGTCCGTACGGATGATGACATGGAATGATGGTACGATGACATGGAATATCTGAGTTGAAACCTGCTGACGTGGTGGTTTGTGATTAGCTGACAATTGGGCGATGTTGTTTTGACACGTGGAAATTTTTTGGCAAGTATTATGGTGCCACGTGGACCAGTCATGGGCTGCCACGTGGCACCCCGGTACTGGCTTCTGGTCTATTGGTTGGTTTATTAAAAATTTTATGGGTCCATGGGGTTCGACCCCCGGACCTCTCCCAACCGTTGAAATCTTTAACAAAGTCCAACCCACCATCGCGCCACGCTATGGTTTTTAATAACTATATGTTGAAATATATATATATGTTGAATGGTTTATGTTTTGGCGCGGGGTTAGGGCTGGGGCTAAGCCCTAGACCTCGATTCTTATGCACGCGCGTTAACTACATATGACCCTACCCTCCGATGGTTTGCGTGCGGGGGGATTTTTTAAATGTATGACCCCGGTTCTATGCGTGGACATATGACTATACTCTTCAGAAAATGGTGCGCGGGGTTTTAACATTGTAGCCGTGGTTTTGGTATATAACATGTAACCCTACACGAAGGTGCATGAGTGTCAAAACAATTTATAAACGCCCGTTCACATGCATATTCCCATGTGACCTGTCCGCATGTTATGGCGCGCATTTTTGGGTTTTGATTGGTGTTATATTGAGGTCCAGCCCTTGGTTATATGACACCACATGCAACCACACACGGAGTTTTGTGCGCGGGTTTTGGTTTGGTTTTTCAAACGGTTACCCACCACTTGTCACGCCCATGACTACCCAAAGAACGGGTGCCTATTTTCGCGCTGGGACTTGGCCACATGGCCCCCATGTGCCCAACACCTCCGGGATTTGGGACTTAGTTCCCTAATCGTTCGACAAATTGGCGTGTTTTGTGGAGATGCGTGCATGTGCTGGGTTTAGGCACGGGAAACACCCAGAAGCCAGGTTACTCACACACAGGTGCGAAATGGCGAACCAAAGACAACAAGCTTGAAGGAGAAAAATGGCAGGAGGCCTAACTTCTTCATCTTTTGGCCAAATGAGGTGCCAAAAAAGCCCAGCTAAGGGTTTTTGGACGTTCTGAGTCCATTGGCACTATTTTCATAGGAATTTGAAGACTTATGATGCAGGTTTTTCACCATTGAAGTTGGAGGAAGCTATAGGGAGCTTGAATCCTTCATTGTTTGAGGCCTTGCTCAGATGAGCACATGTCTATTTTCTGAAAAGGAATAATCACTTTTGACTAATTATTATGCTCTGAACACATTGGGGTAGTTTTCAGATCCATTGGAGGACTTTTACAGGTGTTTTTTCCACAGAGAAGCTCAGGGAAGCTTGGAGGCCACATGTAGAAGAGGTCATGATTGGATGAGACAAGATCCATTTTCAGAGTTCTAATAGTCATTTTTGGGGTTTTTATGTATTCTGAATCCAATGGTACAGTCTAGAAATCCATTGGATTTGAGAAGCAGCTTGTAAAAGAACATTTGACATACTAATCCCAAAGAGCCTAGTCCATTGAGGGAGGCTCAAGGAGATGTATCCCAGAGAGGGGTGAACTCCTTTATCATCTTGTTATTGTTGTGAGTTTGATGGGTTATTTTCTGCAAGTTATGTTGTTGTGTATTTGTTTATAGCACATATTTAACCTTTTAAAAGAACATTTCCTCACACGTGAACATTGAAAATAAGAAGCATGAACTTAACACATAAACCATCTTGCATATTTTAACACATGAAGCAAGGTCCTGTAAGGTTTACTTTATTGAAGTAGAGGGTGCTTTCATAGCATAACAAGTCAGCCTTCTATTGTCATATCAATATGTATAGCCTAGATAAAACCAAAGCAACCCCCAAAGAAGATAAAACAGTTACAATACAAATTGATGAACCAGTAGAACCTCTCTGGAGTTTGGATTTCGATGGTGTTGTCAATAAAGAAGGATCTGGAGTTGGGGTGTGGGTGCATAATCCAAAAGCAAGGTATTCAGAAAGACATTCTTATAAATTAAATTTCTAGTGCACCAACAATATAGTTGAGTATGAAGCATTAATGCTTGGCCTAAAGTTGTTGAAAAATCTTGGTGCCAAAAGAATTTCAGTAAGAGGTGATTATGAACTTATCATTAAACAAATAAAAGGCGAGTATTCTTCCAAACACCCAAGACTAAGGGCCTATAGAAATGTTGTTTTGGATTTTTTGCAATGTTTTACTTAATATTACTTGCAAGTGATTCCCAGAGGCCAAAACATACTTGCTGATGGTCTGGCTACTTCAGTGGCCACTTGTAAAATATTGTTTCATCCTAATCACCAATACACATTTGAGGTGAAATGTAGACTTGTTGTCCCAGATAATATCAAGTACTAGCAAGTGTTTGGTAATGATGAACAGATTGATGATTTCCTGCAATCCAAAAATGAATTTGAATGTGCAAATATTGATGTAGATAGTGATAATGAAAGTGTAAATAAAATAGATTTAGAAGAAATAAATGAAAAAGAAGAAAACTCGGATTCTTTGCAATTAAAAGATAACATTCTTCCTAGAGGGTTAGTCCCATTGGAAGAACTGTTTGATTTCAATGATGTAGCTAAAAAACCAAAAATTGAACCTACTGAAAAAGATGTTGAGGACTATAATATAGGGACAGATAAGGAACCAAAAATGATTAAATTGTCCAAATCTTTACCTCCTGCGCAAAAACAGAAATATATTGAATTGTTCAAAGAATTTGTAGATGTTTTTGCATGGAGCTACAAAGACTTGAAATCTTATGATACTAACATCAATACTCGAAATCCTTTTTCCCAAAATGGATCATATTTTATAGAAGGTAGTTGGATCCAGTAGAATATCTTTGTTAGATGGATTTTTTGGCTACAACCAAGTCTTAGTCCACCCTAATGACCAAGATAAAACAACGTTCACTACACCTTGGGGCACTTTCATGTATGTGAAAATGCACTTTGTTTTAATTAATGTTGGTGCCACATTTCAAAGAGTAATGAACATTGCTTTTGTGGATGAACTTGGAAGACTTATTGTCATATGCATGGATGAAATAACTATTTTTTCAAATACAGATGAAGAAAACTTACTCCACCTTAGAAACATTTTTTAAAAATGCAGGAAGTTCACAATCTCGCTAAATCCCAAGAAAACCTTGTTTAGTTTAGAGGAGGGTAAACTGTTAGGACACATCGTATACAAAGACATAATCAAAATAGACCCTAGAAAAATTGAAGCCATTCAAAAGATAGACCGTCCAAGAAACATATAGGAATTGCAGTCTTTCATAGGAAAAATAAAATTTCTGAGAAGATTTATCTCGAACTTGCCAGAATTCCTGAGAAACATAACAAATATACTTTTAAAAGATACAAAAACAAAGTGGACCATATAATCTAAACATCCCTTTGATCGGGTGAAACGGGCCTTGACACAAGCCCCTATATGCATCAATCTTGATTATACCAAATATTTCCTCCTATTTTATTTTGCCTCTGAACATACCATTGCAACAATCCTTTTGCAGAAGAACAGTGAAGACCATGAACAACCTATAGCATTCTTCATTAAATCCCTGGGAGATGTTGCATTGAATTACAACATCATGGAGAAGTGGGCTTTTTCTTTGGTGAAAGCAATTAAGGATTTCAGAGTATATATTCTCCACTCACATATTATTTCTTATGTTCCTAATGTTGTGGTGAAATATATTTTGACCCAATACAATCCAAATGACAGAAGAGGTAAATGGATTGTTGTGATCCTTGAGTATGATATTGAGATCGAACCAACCAATCTTATCAAGGGTCAAGGATTAGCCAAACTGATGGATGAGTCAAAATTTCATGCTTTGGATATTTATTTTTTAGATGCAGTTGATGAACAAGAAGGGTAGGCAAACCACAAGTTAAATAGGATTTCTCAAAATATCCCTAGTATGCAGACGTTATTTATGTTTTACATCATCTACAAGATCCTCCTGGTTTGACAAAAACTAAAGCTAGATTTTTTAAACTTAAAGATTTGAAATATTTCATTTTGAATGGAAACCTGTATTGGAAAGATGATGGAGGTATCCTACGAAATTGTTTGTTGAAATATGAAGCTGACAAAGCTTTGCAGGAGTTCCATGAAGGATATTGTGGTGGACATTTGAATTGGAAGACCACTACCAATAAAATTCTTAGAGTTGGTTTCTACTGGTCAACTTTGTTTGTAGATGTCCATAAGAAAGTGACCTCCTATCACAAATGCCAGATCTTCTAAGGTAAAAGGAAACTTTTGCCTTTACCCTTGAAGGAAATTTCAGTTGAAGCTCCATTTCAACAATGGGGTTTGGATTTTATTGGAGAGATTCACCCACCTTCATCAGGCCAACACAAGTGGATCCTCACAACCATTGATTATTTCACCAAGTGTATTGAAGTTGTACCCACTAGGAAAGTAAATGATGTTGTGATCATAATTTTTTTGGAAAATAACATTCTTTTTAGATTTGTATGCCCCAGGAAAATTATCACTGACAATGCAACAACATTCTACAAGATACCCGATATAATAAATATGCAGAACAGAAATAAAATTCTAGAAATGGTAGAATAGCAGTAATATATCCAACATAATCTCCACAATAACATAGAAATGATATAAGAACAAAAACATAAATAGCACTTTGATTCAGAAAGCAATGTTCATAGGCCTCTTTGAGGGGGCAACCTCCAATCGAGCAACACTCTATTACAATAATCTCCAAGATAGGGTTTTCATACCCTCGACCCTTATTTATACTAAATATGTCTATCAAGAGAAGCATCTAGAGGAAGATCCTTCTAGAAGCGGAAGCTTCTATTAGATCTTCTTACATCTGCCTTATTCTATTTTATTGAAAGGGATTATTAATATTGACCTTTATTACATCTGAATATATTAATATACCTATGTGCGGGTTAGGACCCTAACATGTCCGCCCCCTTAAAAAAATCCTTGTCCTTAAGGCTTGAGATGAGGAAACTGCTGCAGAATGGTATCTAGTTCCCAAGTGGCATCTGCTGGATTCGTATCTTTCCACTGGACTAGCACTTCCTTGATGGTTTGCTAACATAGGCGACACTCACGCTAGTCCAAAACTGCTTCTGGATGTAGCCAAATGGATCCTTCTTCCGCTAACTCAGGAAGGTTGGTTTGAATTTGGCACCAAGTTCCAATCACCTTCTTTAAACATGAAACATGGAAAAATGGATGTAGCTTCGACTGAATGGGCAGAGCTAACTGATATGCGACTTGTCCCACACATTTGAGAACTGTATAAGGACCATAAAATTTGGACGCTAGCTTCTGACAATGCTCGGTCTTGAGGGAAGTTTGCTTGTATGGTTGCAGTCGCAGAAACACCTAATCCCCTTCTGCAAGTTGACATTCAGAGTGACCTTGATCTGCTTGTTGCTTCATGCGATTTTGTGCCATGACCAAGTTCTCTTTAAGGGTACGAAGATTATCCTCTCGAACTATAAGTGTTTGGTCAACCGCCTAGATCTTCGAGGTACCCGATAAGTATGAGAGAACTGAAGGTGGCTTTTGTCCATCTACTGCTTCAAAAGGAGTCATGCGAGTAGTTGTATGGTAGGAAGTGTTGTACCACCATTCGAATAGGGGTAGCCATTGAACCCACTGATGTTGTTTTCCAGAAGCAAAACACCGCATATATGTTTCCAAACACTTGTTGACAACTTCCATTTGACCATCAGTCTAGGGATGATAAGCTGTGCTGAGATGAAATTGGGTGCCCTGGAGCTTAAATAGTTCTTGCCAAAAATTTCTTGTGAAAGTTGGATCACGATCAGAAACAATAGAGTGCAGCATGCCATTAATCTTGAAGACTTGGTCCATGAAAAGTTGAGCCACCATGGATGCAGTAAATGGGTGTTGAAGAGCAAAGAAATGAGAATACTTGAAAAGGCGATCCACAACCACCATTATGACTAATTTATTCCTTGATTTGGGTAAGCCAGTAATAAATTCCATAGAGATATCATTCCAAATAGCCGGTGGAATCGGAAGTGGTTGTAGTGTGCCCGGAGATTTGACTATTTCTCCCTTGTTGCGTTGACACACCTCACATTCAACTACAAAATTATGGATGTCCTGTTTCATACCATCCCAGAAAAAAGAACATTTGACTCTGCCATATGTTTTGGTGAACCCTGAGTGCCCCACTGTGGGTGTAGCATGAAGCTCAGAAAGTACCGTGGATTTAAGCTTTGATTGTTTACTTAAATACAAATGGCCTTTGTATCGAAGCTCATCCTAGAGCCAAGAGTACCCCGGGGAAGTCAGAGCCTTTCTCTGCAATTGCTGGATCAGATGCGAACTTTTGGGATCTTGAAGCCATTCCTGGTGCACAGCTTGGAGACAATCAGGTACAATGAAGGAAAGAGAAAAAAGGGATCCTTCTTCTTCATATTTTTAGGACAGTGCATCTGCCACTACATTGTCTTTTTCCTTCTTGTAAATTATCTCATAATCATAACCAAAGAGCTTAGTCACCCATTTTTGTTTCTCCTGAGAGGAAATGCGTTGTTCTATAAAGTACTTGAGGCTTTGATGGTCGGTCTTGATTTGGAATCATTTCCCCAAGAGATAAGGGCACCACAGCTCAACGACATGCAGAATATCCAACATTTCCTTTTCATAAATGTGTTTGCCCAGATTCCTTTCAGATATTTTCTTGCTGGTGAAGGCCAAAGGTTGACCCTCTTGCATAAGGACAACACTGATTCCTTTCCCTGAGGCATCACATTCCAACACAAGGTCTTTGTGAAATCAGGAAGGGCCAGAACCGGAGTGGTGCACATGGCCGTCTTCAAGGTTTGAAAAGCTTGAGAAGCAACTGGAGTCCAAGTGAAAGAGTTCTTTTTTAGGAGAGGAGTGAGAGGTGTTGCAATGTTTCCATAGTTCTTAAAAAACTTGTGATAATACCCTGTTAAGCCCAGAAATCCACACAAGATTTTGAGAGTCTTTGGGTGTGGCCAATATTGCATAGCTTCAATCTTTTTCGGATCCACCCTGATGCCATCCTTGCCAACCAGATGGCCCAAGTATTCTACTTCCGAGGAACCAAAAGCACATTTAGACTATTTCAGGAAAAGTTGGTGCTGGGAGAGGAGATGGAGAACGTGATCCACATGAGTAAGATGGTCGATCCAGGTTTTTCTATAGATGAGGATATCATCAAAGAAAACTAAGACAAAATGACAGAGAAAGGAACGGAATACATGATTCATGAGGCTTTGGAAGGTGGAGGGAGCATTACACAAGCCAAAGGGCATGACCAAAAACTCATAGTGGCCCTCATGAGTGTGAAATGATGTCTTGGGAATTTTGCCTCTTTCATACATATCTGGTGATAGCTCGAGTGAAGATCAAGTTTAGTAAATAATTGGGCGCCACTCAATTCATCCAGGAGGTCATCAATGACAGGAATGGGAAATTTGTCTTTAATGGTCAGTTTGTTGAGGGCACGAAAGTCAGGACACATTCTCCAAGAACCTTATTTCTTCAGGACCATGACTACAGGAGAAGAGTAAGGCCTTGTACTAGGGTGGATAACGCCTGCATTAAGGAGTTCCTGGACAATTTTCTCAATTTCATTTTTTGTGAGAAGGGGTGGCGATATGGACGGATATTGGGAGGAAGTCTTCTGGGAACAAGGGGAATGGAATGATCATGAACACCACGAGAAGGAGGGAGGCCTTGGGGAGTGGAAAATACCATTTGATGTTTAGAAAGGAGAGCTTGGAGGTCATGCGGCATCAGGGGTGTTTTTTTGCTTGAATGGCATGGAGTTGGGCAATGACACCAGAATGAACTTTTTTGAGCATATTTTCCATGTGATGGGAACTAATGACCTTAGGTGAACCAGCAACGATGCCTTGGAATTTATATTGGTGGCCTTCCTGGTCGAATTGCATGGTTAATTCCTTAAAATCCATGAGAATGGGACCCAAAGTTCTTATCCAGTCTGCACCCAACACAATGTCACAACCACCCATGTAGATAGAAAACATATGGGATTTTAGGTGGTAGTCACCAATTTGGAGAAGCACATTTTCACAGCGCCCTCCACATTTCATGGAACAACCATTGGCAATCATGATTTGGAAATTATTGACAGCATGGATGTACCAATGAGATTCTTGGGCAATGTAGCGATGAATAAAATTATGGGTGCTTCCACTATCAACCAGAATGATGACCTTCTAATGCTTGATGTAACCAATTAACTTGAGGGTTTGGGAAGCAGAAAAAACAGTGAGAGCATTGAGGGAAATGACGGGTTCTACTTTGGGAGGGTCTGAGGGATGGGTTATGTCAGTGATTTCAGGTGACTCAGACACAAGGGGAGTTTCAACATCCTCTTCTGAAATGTCCTCAGAGATGGCCATAAAAAGATTTTGTTCCTTACACTTATGGCCCGAGAAATATTTGTTATCACAATTATAACAAAGGCCTTTGAGTTGGAGTTCATCCATTTCAGCCCTGGTCAATTTTTGGATTTTTAATGGGGTGGAGGGAGTAGTGGGAGTGATGGGTTTAGGGTGAGGGATAAAGGAGGGTTTTTGGTTTTGAGATGATACAACCTGTTGTGCTTCTTTATCTCTTTTAGTATCCTCCACCCAAGTCGAGGGTCGAGCCATGAGGACATGGGCTCGAATCTCCTCCTTGAGGCCACTAATAAAACACTCTCGAAAGAAAGCATCAGTCATGCCCTCTGTTCGAAAATCCAGGCGTTCAAAGGCAGCTATGAAGTCTTCTACTATTCCAGATTGTTTCAACTTTGTCAAATGACCCAAATGGTTGGTGTCCATGTCAAAGCATTCATAAAGCTCAATCACAAATTGGGTCCAAGCAATATACCCTTGACGGGATGTTTTTGTCCATTGCCACCATTACCAACATTCTTGATCTAGATGGAGAACACCATACCGAAGTTTGGCCAAGTCATCGGTAATGCCATATAAAGAGAAAAAATGTTCCATTTGGGTTACCCAACCAGTGAGGTTTGAGCCATCAAATTTGGTCACGTCCACCCGCGGAAGGCATATGTCATGTTGAAAGTGATGGGACTGAAAGGGATGGGAATGGGAGGAAGTTTTGCCTTCATTCTTTGGAGGTGCTTCAGAGAAATGGTCATCTGTAGGGATCTTCAGTTTGGTGTAGAGTGATGCAAAGATAGATTCAAGCTGGGTGGTCAGTTCTTGTTTGACTTCCTCCATTGAGGACTGCATGGTTGTATTTATGGTAGCATTGATGGATGAATCGATGGAGGCAATAGTAGCACTGAGTTGTTTCACTTCTTTTTGGGTTTCTAGGAAACTATATTGCATGGTGTTGAAGCGAGCTTCCAGGTCTTGGCTATGGGTATGGGCCATGAGGATGGGTGAACTAAAAAGGAGCGAGCGGGGTCAATTTTTTTTTCGAAAAATGATATGGATGAAAGTGATAAGGGCGGAGAGATGAATCCAATGGAATAGGTCTCAAATAATGGTGAAAAAATTTCCAGACTTTTTTTTTTTTACACCTATGAAGTTATACTCCGGTCTAAAGAATATTGCAGTGATGAAATCCCCAAATGCTTAACCAGAAAGAGATGTGTATTTACTTGGCAACCCGAACATAGTTGCACGGCAATAGATCTAGTTTGTTTTTAATTTGTTTATGTTTCTGTCCCCCAAGGGTTAGGTATTCAAGGGTTCTACAGATAAGGGTTTGCCCTGTGCTATAGATATTTGATATACATGCAGGGTCCAACAGTAGTACTTGACCCAATATCTCAGGGCACTAACTAAGGAGGATAGACCGTACCCTTAGTTGTACTACCCGACTACCTAGGTACTAGAGAGTATCTTCCCGAGTGTTGTTCTCGGTGACACTATAGCAGTCCGGTAGCTGATAGGTTTATCTAAAGAGGGATTTAGTAAATCTAGGCCGATCCGTACAGAGGTGTTTTCTAATGCGCTACCACTCGAAGGGGTACCAACAGGGGTTACAAGGGTGGCCAACAGATGTGTGCTTAAGAACCACTTGTATTTCCTGTGTGTATGAATCCATCAACCATGGGTTTATGCGTGTAATGACAGATCTCTATCGTTTAAAGACGTCAGAATACGTCTCTAACCTTAAAATAAAATTCCCACAATTTATGCCAAGGAAAGTGCTCTGATACCACTTGCAAGATACCCGATATAATAAATATGCAGAACATAAATAAAATGCTAGAAATGGCAGAATAACAGTAATATATTGAGCATAATCTCCAAAATAACACAAAAATGATATAAGAACAACAACAAAAATAGCACTTTGATTCAGAAAGCAATGTTCATAGGCCTCTTCGAGGGGGAAACCTCCAATCGAGCAACGCTCTGTTACAATAATCTCCAAGCTAGGGTTTTCATACCCTCGACCCTTATTTATACTAAATATGTCTATCAAGAGAAGCATCTAGAGGAAGATCCTTCTAGAAGTGGAAGCTTCTATTAGGTCTTCTTACATATTCCTTATTCTATTTTATTGAAAGGCCTTATTAATATTGACCTTTATTACATCTGAATATATTAATCTACCTATGTGCGGGTTAGGACCCTAACACATTCAAATAAAAAAAGATGATAGATTTTTGCAGCAAGTATCATATCACCTTAGGACACTCTAAAACCTATTACCCTCAGGGAAATGGATCAACAGAGTCTTCAAATAAGATATTGGTCAACATTATCAAGAATATGTTGCAGGACAACAAAAAATCATGGCACAACAAGTTGGTACATGCACTTTGGGCAGACAGGCTTACTACAAAGAGGTCAATTGGTATGTCTCCATATTAGTTGGTCTATGGAATGGATGTTTTATTTCCCATTTATTTGGGTGTTCCTGTCATGAAGTTATTGTAGGAAGTACAGGTAGAACCAAATGACATCCAAAGAAGAACCAATCAAATTATACAGCTGCAACAATCCAGAGAAGAGGTTTATAACCAAACTCAGGTGATTCAAGAGAATCTCAAGAGAATATATGACAGAAGGACCAAGGATGATGATTTCCAGTTAGGAGATAAAGTACTGAAGTGGGATTCAAGGAATGAAGAAAAGGGAAAACATGGAAAAATTGACAATTTATGGAAAGACCCATTCATAATACATGCCTATAGAGGAAACAATGCAATTTTGATCAAGGACATGGATGGAGCAGATCTGCTAGGAGGACCCATCAATGGTAGAATGCTCAAGAACTATGTTTCATAAGAATGAAGATTTTTCTCACTCATTTCATTGTAAATACCATTTTATTCTTTTATGTCAGGTGTGAGTGATTTTTATCAATGGTTGAAACCCGAATAGAAGGCCCTAAGCCACTGATCAGGATCACTAGATTTACATTAAAATAAAACAAGTCAAAATGCAGAAAAAGTACTGGAGAAGAAGATTCAAGGCAGCTATTAGCTGGCTCTTGGCACCTCACAAGGAGAGCACCATCCCCAAGTGGAGCCATTGTTATAACCCTATATTTCATAGGATCACCTAGTGATTAGAATTTTTCCTCTAGTCATATTATGTTGTAAATAATATTTTATTCTGCAAATGATTTACAAAAAGAAAAGAAAAGAAAAAGAAAGAATAAAATATAAAAAATGAAAAGAGGATATAAAAATAAATAAAGAGAGAAAATATAAAACCCCATGAAATAAGCTTGGTTTGACTCATACTGTATAATCATGATCAAACCTTTTAAATTGATTTTGATAGGTTAGTGAATAAATTTGATCAAATAGTCTAATCTTTGCCAAATTAGTTAGGTTAGTAAATAAATTAATCCAACAGTCTAAGTTGGATTAACGTTTTAGTTGATCAGGTTAGGATTTAAGTTAGTGTAGTATATTTCAATAAAGATTTGAAAAAATATTATTAAAATACATTTTATTTGAGTTAATTTGATGTTGTTTACCTTAAGGAATGATACCTTGGTGAAACAATATGAAAGGGTAAGCTTAGCGCTACCCACAACATGATTTTATCCTAAGTTTTAACATGGATATGACCTTTTGTTGTTATGCATCTAAAGGGTGCACATATTCCATCGACACATCAAGCAACACTCAGATCAATGACCGATAGTGATTTTCGGGCC
>JZKD02S1972896.1:45982-63822 GCA_000966675.3 Picea glauca | reverse complement strand
GGGGGGGGGGGGGGGGTTTCCCATGAGGTTTTACCTCTTTCCTCACTTTATTTCAGTGTATCTTTTGTATTTGGGTACCTAACATGGCCTCATTGCTGGGACCCATTCTTTATTTTCACCATAGTGATTTTCAGGGGGTTTGCTGGAGTTACTTCACACACACCTAGGATTTATTTTTCCTAAGGTTTTTCCTTGTTTATTAGTCATAATTAGTCATTATCTAGTCTCCTATATTTTAGGGGAGAATATTCCACCTGGAGAATATTCTCTTTTAGTTGACACTTCAGTTTGACTAGTTGAGTTGAGTTTAGATGTTGCATTCGTTTTGTCACAATGAAACATTGGGATCATCACAAGATAATGTGCACTTTCCTTGGTATCATCACTATACTAGTGCATTACCCTTGATTCTTTGAGTTAACTCCTCACTACTCTTTGATTCAGTCAGTTAACTAAAGACTAGTTGACTAGTTAACTCAACTAGGTGGCAGTTCACTCTCGTAACTGCCTGAGAGACTAGGCTAGGTGGAAGTTCACTCTCATAATTGTTGGTGTGTGTCCATATCATTCTATACCACCACTATGGTGCATTGGTTCTCCTCCAATGCACACTCATTGAGTTATATAGAGTATATCATGTGTAAATTATTCATTATTCAGAACAGTTAATGATAATTCTTTCATTCTTTCATTCTTTCTCTCCTTCTTATTCTTTCTCCAATTCTCTCTGCAAATGTGTGTATTATTTTTTAGCTAGATCTATTCTCTGTAGGTTCAACACATTTACACAAACTTGCTAAGTTTTCTTATGAATCCATCTCTGTCCACATTGTCCAAGAATATTCTACACAATTGTCCATAATGTTGACCCATCTATCACTATACTATCATGAAGTCTTCACTACTACAACTGATTAATCTATCATATTGTACTTATGTTAACTGACTTCTCTGTATCGGTCTACTCAAAATCTGCAAGCTTCTCAAAGGATGGTTCTTTGTTATGTCTCAGCTACCGCATAGACTCCCCTTATCTAATATTCATATTACCTAGAAGTCTCTAAGCCAGATGGTCCAAAACAATTACCTCTCTGATACATAGTCATCATCGTCTTCATCGGTAGATTCATCATCTCTCTGAACTCTAACTTTTTTTTTTTCTATCTATGGATTCATATTTCAGTACAATACTTAAAGGTACAATATCTTGAACCTATTCCTTATTTACATGTCCTCATTTTCTTTCATTTATTTTCCAAACCTTTATGTATTTGACATATTCCTTTTTCTTTGTAGATTTGTCTTCATCTTGTTTTATTGCCAATCTTGTGATCTCTAGGACCTGGTATTTATTCACATGTGCCTCTTGTTTTCTTATCCATACTTTCTTATATTTGATATCAATGTTCTCTTTCATGGAAGTATCGGTCATGCTTCTACAATCACGAGCTATGTGTCCATAGTTATGACATTTGTAACATTCAATGATACATGGGGCCACATAAGCATTTATTGGTTGAACATTTATTTTATAATCCCTACAATATTCAACCTTATGTCTAAAGTTAGTACAATAAAAACAATGACCATAAAATAAATTTACATACTTGGGAGTAAATGATCTTCTTTGTGGTGTATTCCGTCTGAATTTCTTCCTGGACTAACCATGATCATGATTGAAGCTTCTTTGTGGCTTGAACATGGATGGTCCTCTAAAATATGTATCTTTATTAGTTTTTTTAGATTATGGTTGACCATGATTCCTTCCTTTGAGTACTTCTGCATAAATCTTGCTCTTTTGTTCATTCTTATTTTCTAGCAACCTAGAGTGATTCTCTTCATTCTCTACTACTAATGTAAATATTTATGTCTCTTCAACATTATTGTTAACCTTGACAACTTTGACTCTTAGTGTGACAACTTCTTCTTCAATATTCTCAACCTCTTCTTCTTTTTTCATTATCTAAGACTTTGTCACCTCTTCTATTTTCTTTTCTTCTTCAATTTGGATTTTCAATGTAATTATTTCTTCTTCGAGTCTTATCTCTTCTTGACCAAACTCTTTCTCAAGTTGGTTTAATTCGTCGGTTCTTTCCTTGAGATGATCTATCATTTTCTTTTCTCTCTTTTCTGCTTCTTCCTTTTGTGTTGTTATGTTGGCTTTTAAACATTGTTTTTGATATTCTAGAGTTTCTTCAATTCTTTTGGCCTCTTCTATCTGAGCTCTTAAATTATTTATGACCTACTAAGCTTCTTCATAACCTTTAACACTTTCCTTTTGCTTCATCAATTATTTCTTGGGTGACTTGTTTTCTTCTCTTTCTTTTCTTAGTTCATCTAAAGCATTGATTAGTTATGCTTCAGAACTTTGTTCTATTTCAATTAGTTTTTTTTATCTCATTTCCTTAATGGCATTCCATTTCAAGATGTCTGTGTTTTTCACAATTAAAGAAAAACAACATACTTATGGTGATTTATTTACTCTTCATCTTCTGAATTTGTTTGACATGATGAACATCTTTCTTCTTGATCTATACCTGCATATTCTTTGACATTCTCTGACTCTATGATGGGTGAAGAATAGATATATGTAACTTATCCCAAATTTCTTTAGCTTTTTAACATTTAACCACTTTGTTCTTTACTGAATCGTATAGTCCTTCCAAAATGAAATCCATTGCAATTTTGTTATTTAGTTTCAGTTCCTTCTTTGATGTAGTCTTTTCCCTTTTTGAACTATCATATCCTATAGCAACTGATTTCAAAATCATGCCCCTGTGCCTTTAAAAATAATTTTGTCCTTATGCTCCATATATCATACTTTACACCATTCTAACCATTAAACAGTTGATCTGAAAATGAAAGGCTTGAGTCTTTTTAAAATTGCAAGTGAAATTTGTATGTTCTTGGGTAATAGGATCAAGTTACAAACACATAAAACTTAATGAGTTTGTAATTAATCATGAGAATAGTAAATAGTCATAAACAACCATCAAAATAAACACATTAACATAGAAAAATGATAAAGGAGATCACCCCTCTCTTGGGCTACATCTCTTGGTCCATCTTACAATGGATCATTTTCATTAATGCTCACAGTGTCAAAATCAGTTCTTTGCAATGCTCAAAATGAGAAATATATGGCTTCAATTTCTCCAGAACATCCAAAAACCCTTATATGGGCTCTTCCTACACCTGGTTTGGCCAAAAACTGAGTTGGAATCACTCCCTGAAAGTTTCTCCAATTCTTTGATGTCTCTGCTCGCCAAAATGCACCTAGAATGACTGAACCTAGCCTCTATGTGTTTTTCGTGCCAAAAACTCAGCACCCATGCACATCTCGCAGATTGGGTGAAATTGGCACATCATTAGGCATCCAACACCTTTTGGGGTGGAGATGTTGGGAGTATGCCCCCATATGGCCACATCCTAGGCACTAAACTCAGGTTCATTGGCACCATTGGAGCACATGCTTGTGCAGACTGTTGGATCCCACAACAAGTGGTAAACCGTTGGTTGTTGAAACCTCGTGCGTTGGTGGTTGTGCTAAGGTCATGTGGTAAGTGGGTAAGACCAAGGGTTGGGGATAAGCCCCGACCCAGACTCCACCTGAATTTGCAAATGTTTAAACTTAAATATAAGTTCCAAACATTAGGGTTAAGGAACATGTGGTAGGCGGGCTAGTATCTCGACCTGCACCAAGTCATTCCCATGCCCGGAGGTCACGGGTTCAAGACCGGTGGAGTTCAAAACAAAACCTTTTAACAATGGAGGGGGTGCCACGTGGCAGCCCATGACTGAGCCACATGGCACCATACTATTCTTCCATCACATCACCATGTGTTGAAGCCATATTGGTCGACATACCATGCCAACACACCTGCCACGTCAACCTATGCCATGTCACCCTTGCCACATGTCAATACGGTCACCTACCACGTGTTAGTATAGTCACTTTCCACATCACTAGTACGGTCCTACCACATCATCAATACAACCCTGCCACTTCAACAGTATGACCCTACCACACCATCATTGTATTGATTGTATGGATTGTACAGTCAGAATTGTTTTTCCTATTTGACAAAGCGGACAAAACGTGATATCTCTCGCATACGATGTTTGTTTAAACCCATTCAAGTTGTGTTGGGATCATGAGGACGAGGCCTACACACGAGTCCTTTTTAATCAATTTCGATAACTTTGTTTTTTAAGCATATTTTGATCCCTTGGATCACTCCTCCCCATTGGGAAGCTTTTGGACCTTCAAAAGACTACTTTCAGTCTATCTGAAGATGAGGGTATAGTTCCCCATGGATGATTTTAAGGATGGAAATTTATTTTAAAATGTAGAAACCTTGGTGAATATTACTAATCCTTCATATGTCAACTATAAATGCTTGGTGATATTTTTTAAAAATATTCAAATTTNTTTTAGTTGACACTTCAGTTTGACTAGTTGAGTTGAGTTTAGATGTTGCATTCGTTTTGTCACAATGAAACATTGGGATCATCACAAGATAATGTGCACTTTCCTTGGTATCATCACTATACTAGTGCATTACCCTTGATTCTTTGAGTTAACTCCTCACTACTCTTTGATTCAGTCAGTTAACTAAAGACTAGTTGACTAGTTAACTCAACTAGGTGGCAGTTCACTCTCGTAACTGCCTGAGAGACTAGGCTAGGTGGAAGTTCACTCTCATAATTGTTGGTGTGTGTCCATATCATTCTATACCACCACTATGGTGCATTGGTTCTCCTCCAATGCACACTCATTGAGTTATATAGAGTATATCATGTGTAAATTATTCATTATTCAGAACAGTTAATGATAATTCTTTCATTCTTTCATTCTTTCTCTCCTTCTTATTCTTTCTCCAATTCTCTCTGCAAATGTGTGTATTATTTTTTAGCTAGATCTATTCTCTGTAGGTTCAACACATTTACACAAACTTGCTAAGTTTTCTTATGAATCCATCTCTGTCCACATTGTCCAAGAATATTCTACACAATTGTCCATAATGTTGACCCATCTATCACTATACTATCATGAAGTCTTCACTACTACAACTGATTAATCTATCATATTGTACTTATGTTAACTGACTTCTCTGTATCGGTCTACTCAAAATCTGCAAGCTTCTCAAAGGATGGTTCTTTGTTATGTCTCAGCTACCGCATAGACTCCCCTTATCTAATATTCATATTACCTAGAAGTCTCTAAGCCAGATGGTCCAAAACAATTACCTCTCTGATACATAGTCATCATCGTCTTCATCGGTAGATTCATCATCTCTCTGAACTCTAACTTTTTTTTTTTCTATCTATGGATTCATATTTCAGTACAATACTTAAAGGTACAATATCTTGAACCTATTCCTTATTTACATGTCCTCATTTTCTTTCATTTATTTTCCAAACCTTTATGTATTTGACATATTCCTTTTTCTTTGTAGATTTGTCTTCATCTTGTTTTATTGCCAATCTTGTGATCTCTAGGACCTGGTATTTATTCACATGTGCCTCTTGTTTTCTTATCCATACTTTCTTATATTTGATATCAATGTTCTCTTTCATGGAAGTATCGGTCATGCTTCTACAATCACGAGCTATGTGTCCATAGTTATGACATTTGTAACATTCAATGATACATGGGGCCACATAAGCATTTATTGGTTGAACATTTATTTTATAATCCCTACAATATTCAACCTTATGTCTAAAGTTAGTACAATAAAAACAATGACCATAAAATAAATTTACATACTTGGGAGTAAATGATCTTCTTTGTGGTGTATTCCGTCTGAATTTCTTCCTGGACTAACCATGATCATGATTGAAGCTTCTTTGTGGCTTGAACATGGATGGTCCTCTAAAATATGTATCTTTATTAGTTTTTTTAGATTATGGTTGACCATGATTCCTTCCTTTGAGTACTTCTGCATAAATCTTGCTCTTTTGTTCATTCTTATTTTCTAGCAACCTAGAGTGATTCTCTTCATTCTCTACTACTAATGTAAATATTTATGTCTCTTCAACATTATTGTTAACCTTGACAACTTTGACTCTTAGTGTGACAACTTCTTCTTCAATATTCTCAACCTCTTCTTCTTTTTTCATTATCTAAGACTTTGTCACCTCTTCTATTTTCTTTTCTTCTTCAATTTGGATTTTCAATGTAATTATTTCTTCTTCGAGTCTTATCTCTTCTTGACCAAACTCTTTCTCAAGTTGGTTTAATTCGTCGGTTCTTTCCTTGAGATGATCTATCATTTTCTTTTCTCTCTTTTCTGCTTCTTCCTTTTGTGTTGTTATGTTGGCTTTTAAACATTGTTTTTGATATTCTAGAGTTTCTTCAATTCTTTTGGCCTCTTCTATCTGAGCTCTTAAATTATTTATGACCTACTAAGCTTCTTCATAACCTTTAACACTTTCCTTTTGCTTCATCAATTATTTCTTGGGTGACTTGTTTTCTTCTCTTTCTTTTCTTAGTTCATCTAAAGCATTGATTAGTTATGCTTCAGAACTTTGTTCTATTTCAATTAGTTTTTTTTATCTCATTTCCTTAATGGCATTCCATTTCAAGATGTCTGTGTTTTTCACAATTAAAGAAAAACAACATACTTATGGTGATTTATTTACTCTTCATCTTCTGAATTTGTTTGACATGATGAACATCTTTCTTCTTGATCTATACCTGCATATTCTTTGACATTCTCTGACTCTATGATGGGTGAAGAATAGATATATGTAACTTATCCCAAATTTCTTTAGCTTTTTAACATTTAACCACTTTGTTCTTTACTGAATCGTATAGTCCTTCCAAAATGAAATCCATTGCAATTTTGTTATTTAGTTTCAGTTCCTTCTTTGATGTAGTCTTTTCCCTTTTTGAACTATCATATCCTATAGCAACTGATTTCAAAATCATGCCCCTGTGCCTTTAAAAATAATTTTGTCCTTATGCTCCATATATCATACTTTACACCATTCTAACCATTAAACAGTTGATCTGAAAATGAAAGGCTTGAGTCTTTTTAAAATTGCAAGTGAAATTTGTATGTTCTTGGGTAATAGGATCAAGTTACAAACACATAAAACTTAATGAGTTTGTAATTAATCATGAGAATAGTAAATAGTCATAAACAACCATCAAAATAAACACATTAACATAGAAAAATGATAAAGGAGATCACCCCTCTCTTGGGCTACATCTCTTGGTCCATCTTACAATGGATCATTTTCATTAATGCTCACAGTGTCAAAATCAGTTCTTTGCAATGCTCAAAATGAGAAATATATGGCTTCAATTTCTCCAGAACATCCAAAAACCCTTATATGGGATCTTCCTACACCTGGTTTGGCCAAAAACTGAGTTGGAATCACTCCCTGAAAGTTTCTCCAATTCTTTGATGTCTCTGCTCGCCAAAATGCACCTAGAATGATTGAACCTAGCCTCTATGTGTTTTTCGTGCCAAAAACTCAGCACCCATGCACATCTCACAGATTGGGTGAAATTGGCATATCATTAGGCATCCAACACCTTTTGGGGTGGAGATGTTGGGAGTATGCCCCCATATGGCCACATCCTAGGCACTAAACTCAAGTTCATTGACACCATTGGAGCACATGCTTGTGCAGACTGTTGGATCCCACAACAAGTGGTAAACCGTTGGTTGTTGAAACCTCGTGCGTTGATGGTTGTGCTAAGGTCATGTGGTAAGTGGGTAAGACCAAGGGTTGGGGATAAGCCCCGACCCAGACTCCACCTNTACAATGGATCATTTTCATTAATGCTCACAGTGTCAAAATCAGTTCTTTGCAATGCTCAAAATGAGAAATATATGGCTTCAATTTCTCCAGAACATCCAAAAACCCTTATATGGGCTCTTCCTACACCTGGTTTGGCCAAAAACTGAGTTGGAATCACTCCCTGAAAGTTTCTCCAATTCTTTGATGTCTCTGCTCGCCAAAATGCACCTAGAATGACTGAACCTAGCCTCTATGTGTTTTTCGTGCCAAAAACTCAGCACCCATGCACATCTCGCAGATTGGGTGAAATTGGCACATCATTAGGCATCCAACACCTTTTGGGGTGGAGATGTTGGGAGTATGCCCCCATATGGCCACATCCTAGGCACTAAACTCAGGTTCATTGGCACCATTGGAGCACATGCTTGTGCAGACTGTTGGATCCCACAACAAGTGGTAAACCGTTGGTTGTTGAAACCTCGTGCGTTGGTGGTTGTGCTAAGGTCATGTGGTAAGTGGGTAAGACCAAGGGTTGGGGATAAGCCCCGACCCAGACTCCACCTGAATTTGCAAATGTTTAAACTTAAATATAAGTTCCAAACATTAGGGTTAAGGAACATGTGGTAGGCGGGCTAGTATCTCGACCTGCACCAAGTCATTCCCATGCCCGGAGGTCACGGGTTCAAGACCGGTGGAGTTCAAAACAAAACCTTTTAACAATGGAGGGGGTGCCACGTGGCAGCCCATGACTGAGCCACATGGCACCATACTATTCTTCCATCACATCACCATGTGTTGAAGCCATATTGGTCGACATACCATGCCAACACACCTGCCACGTCAACCTATGCCATGTCACCCTTGCCACATGTCAATACGGTCACCTACCACGTGTTAGTATAGTCACTTTCCACATCACTAGTACGGTCCTACCACATCATCAATACAACCCTGCCACTTCAACAGTATGACCCTACCACACCATCATTGTATTGATTGTATGGATTGTACAGTCAGAATTGTTTTTCCTATTTGACAAAGCGGACAAAACGTGATATCTCTCGCATACGATGTTTGTTTAAACCCATTCAAGTTGTGTTGGGATCATGAGGACGAGGCCTACACACGAGTCCTTTTTAATCAATTTCGATAACTTTGTTTTTTAAGCATATTTTGATCCCTTGGATCACTCCTCCCCATTGGGAAGCTTTTGGACCTTCAAAAGACTACTTTCAGTCTATCTGAAGATGAGGGTATAGTTCCCCATGGATGATTTTAAGGATGGAAATTTATTTTAAAATGTAGAAACCTTGGTGAATATTACTAATCCTTCATATGTCAACTATAAATGCTTGGTGATATTTTTTAAAAATATTCAAATTTCTAAGTATTTTATATAGTTTTTATAAACTTTTGGCGATTTTTAAGGAAAAATAAGTTTATCCTATAGAATTTTTAAGGTATTCCACATTCCCTCAATTTGAAGTTCTCATCCTCCTATCAAGGATTGTATATTCATGTAGTTCTGAAAGATATTATGGTGAGAAGTCATCTATGGAAAGAATCTGAAAATTCCCTCCTTGATCACCAATCAAAAGAGGCTCATACAATCTCAAATTTGCAACATTAGCAATTACATACATTGGCATATAAGGAGGAAAATACAAATGGAAGGCATTGTTTCCAATCCTTTCAAGAATATTGAAAGGTCCATATCTAACTGGTTTCATTTTTTTACCTTATCCTTTAAGCCTCTCTTTGCTATTGTAAATATAAACTTCATCTCCATCTTGGAAACTGTGATCAACATGATGTTTGTCATGTATTGTCTTGTACTTGGCTTGGTTTTTTTCTAACTGTTCTTGTACCATTTGATGCACCAACTGAATTTGTTCGTGAACTTACTTTCTCTATCAATGCCATATTGACCATCGATAGAAATATCTTTCCCAAAGATAAAATCTAAATGAGATTTTGGCAAATAACCAAAACATGCCTCAAATGGAGATGTTTGAGTCGAAAAGTGCTTATCCTGGTTGTAGGCATGTTGAATGTAGTGTAGGTGCTCATCCCAAAGCTTAGGATGCTTTCTGCAATAACCATGAAGAAGATGTACTATTGTTCTATTCACCACTTTTGTTTGACCATCGGTTTGTGGATGAAAAGTTGTTCTCTTTTTCATGCTTGTCTCCATGAGTTCCCATAATCTTGACCGAAATTTCCCAATAAATCAAGAATCACTATCAGAAATAATGGATTTGGGCAACCCAAAATGTACCCAAACATGTTGAAAGAACATTTGTGTCATTTGCTTAGATGTAACCTACTTCTTACAAGGAATCAAAATACACATTTTGCTGAAACAGTCAACCGCAACATAAAGATAATCATGATTCTTTTTAGACATAGATAGACCTCCTACAAAGTCCATGGAAATTCTTTCCGAAGGACGAGAAGGAACTGTAAGTGGAGTATACAAACCCAACTTTCTATTTCCATTCTTGCATGTAACACATAAAGAACATCCTCTTACATATCTTGAAATACTTTCGTTCATTTTAGGCCAATAGCAATACCTTTGCAAATTAGCCACCGTCTTTCCTACACCAAAGTGGCCAACACTAAGAGAAGAATGTGCTTTCCTTATTATGTTGAATCTTTCACCCTATGGAATACATAGCTTACCAATATGATACAAAATTTTATCATGAACATGGTAATCCAATTCCTCAAATTGGTTAGAATGACACAAAGTTGCATAAACCTCTTTAAAATCATCATCTAAAGCATGTTGTTCAACATAGCTCTCATGCATGGTAGAATGATGCTTAAGAATAACTAAAGCACTAACAATAGGCCTAGAAATAATATAAGCAACTTTGTTATAAATGCCTTTATTATACCTTATAACCAAGTCGAATTGTTGTAGAAAACCCATCCATATGAAGTGTCTTGCTTGTTGTAGCTTTGTTTGTGATTGTAAGTATTGCAATGGTTGATGATCTGTGTGAATGCTAGTTTCTTTTCCCAACAAATAATGTTTCCAGTTTTTCACACTTTTCACCAATTCATACAACTCCTTATCATAAGTAGGATATTTAATCACGACACCATTAAAAGTTTCATAATGAAAACAAATGGGCTTACCATGTTGTAACAAGAATGCTCCCATTGCATAATTGCTTGCATCTGTTTGGATCTCAAATGGTTATCTCAAATTAGGAAGTGCAAGAATTGGACCTGAACTAATATTCTCCTTCAATGCATCAAAATATTTTTGTTGCTTTCCTCCCCATTGGAAAACTTGCTTGATGCTTGTCACTGCATGTAATGGAGTTGAAATTGAAGAGAAGTTAGCAATAAAATTTCTCCAATATTGGGGTACTCCCAAAAAGATTCTTACATATGTCACATTTTTGGGCTTGGGCCAATCCAAAATGACTTTGACCTTGGAAGGATCAATTTCCAGTTCCCCTCCTCCAACAATATGTCCCCAGTAAACAAGTGAGGTCTTTCCAAACTCACATTTAGACATCTTCAAAAAAAATAATTATTTCTTTAAGACATCCAAAAATTTCTTTACATTCACAACATGCTCTTCATGAGATTTTATAAATATCAAAATGCCTTCCAAGTAGAAAATCACAAAATCATCATGAAAAGGCATTAAAACACCATCCATGACTCTCATGAATGTAACAGGAGCATCACAAAGCCCAAATGGCATTACCATCCACTCAAACAAACCTTGATTTGTTTTGAAAGTTGTCTTCCAAGTGTCTCCTTCATCAATCCTAATCTGATGATATCCACTTCTCAAATCCAACTTAGTAAAATACTTAGCATCTTTCAATTGATAAAGAAAATCATCAATTATAGGAAGAGGATAACGATTATTTACCGTAATCTTGTTCAAGGCCCTGAAATATACACACATGCGCCATGTACCAGCTTTCTTTGGTACTAAAACAATTGGTGATCCACATGGCGATGTGCTTGGCATGATGACCCATTTTTCAAGCAACTCTTGGATTTGTTTTTAATTTCAACATTTTCCATGATTGACATCCTATACATACCAATGTTTGGAAGAGTAAAATCATGTTGCAATTGTATCTCATGTTGGATACCCCTTTTTGGAGCCAATCCTTTTGGTTCCTGAAACATCTCATCATATTGGTTAACAACCTCATATAAATCAGATTTAAACTTTGCCTCACAACCTTGGAAAGATTCTTTTTCATCAGTGTCTTTGGATTTAATCATCAAGAGGACAAAATTCTTACTAACATTGACTAATCTCTTTATTTGTCCAACATTTATAAGTGACAAATTCAACTTCTTTGTATGTGCTCTAACAATGTACTCAACTCCATTTTTAAACAAATGATAATTTTTCTCATGACAATGAAATATGGCTCTCCTATCATATAAATATGGGATTCCCAACAAAATACCACAAATATCCAATGGAATAACATCAAGATCTACCTCATCTATAAAGTTTGCAGTGATGACAAATCTAAGTTTACACCTTCTTGTCACATGCAATTTGGCATTGTCACATATCCATCCTAGAGGGTATGGTTTAGGATGTGGAGNTACAATGGATCATTTTCATTAATGCTCACAGTGTCAAAATCAGTTCTTTGCAATGCTCAAAATGAGAAATATATGGCTTCAATTTCTCCAGAACATCCAAAAACCCTTATATGGGCTCTTCCTACACCTGGTTTGGCCAAAAACTGAGTTGGAATCACTCCCTGAAAGTTTCTCCAATTCTTTGATGTCTCTGCTCGCCAAAATGCACCTAGAATGACTGAACCTAGCCTCTATGTGTTTTTCGTGCCAAAAACTCAGCACCCATGCACATCTCGCAGATTGGGTGAAATTGGCACATCATTAGGCATCCAACACCTTTTGGGGTGGAGATGTTGGGAGTATGCCCCCATATGGCCACATCCTAGGCACTAAACTCAGGTTCATTGGCACCATTGGAGCACATGCTTGTGCAGACTGTTGGATCCCACAACAAGTGGTAAACCGTTGGTTGTTGAAACCTCGTGCGTTGGTGGTTGTGCTAAGGTCATGTGGTAAGTGGGTAAGACCAAGGGTTGGGGATAAGCCCCGACCCAGACTCCACCTGAATTTGCAAATGTTTAAACTTAAATATAAGTTCCAAACATTAGGGTTAAGGAACATGTGGTAGGCGGGCTAGTATCTCGACCTGCACCAAGTCATTCCCATGCCCGGAGGTCACGGGTTCAAGACCGGTGGAGTTCAAAACAAAACCTTTTAACAATGGAGGGGGTGCCACGTGGCAGCCCATGACTGAGCCACATGGCACCATACTATTCTTCCATCACATCACCATGTGTTGAAGCCATATTGGTCGACATACCATGCCAACACACCTGCCACGTCAACCTATGCCATGTCACCCTTGCCACATGTCAATACGGTCACCTACCACGTGTTAGTATAGTCACTTTCCACATCACTAGTACGGTCCTACCACATCATCAATACAACCCTGCCACTTCAACAGTATGACCCTACCACACCATCATTGTATTGATTGTATGGATTGTACAGTCAGAATTGTTTTTCCTATTTGACAAAGCGGACAAAACGTGATATCTCTCGCATACGATGTTTGTTTAAACCCATTCAAGTTGTGTTGGGATCATGAGGACGAGGCCTACACACGAGTCCTTTTTAATCAATTTCGATAACTTTGTTTTTTAAGCATATTTTGATCCCTTGGATCACTCCTCCCCATTGGGAAGCTTTTGGACCTTCAAAAGACTACTTTCAGTCTATCTGAAGATGAGGGTATAGTTCCCCATGGATGATTTTAAGGATGGAAATTTATTTTAAAATGTAGAAACCTTGGTGAATATTACTAATCCTTCATATGTCAACTATAAATGCTTGGTGATATTTTTTAAAAATATTCAAATTTATAAGTATTTTATATAGTTTTTATAAACTTTTGGCGATTTTTAAGGCAAAATAAGTTTATCCTATAGAATTTTTAAGGTCTTCCACATTCCCTCATTTTGAAGTTCTCATCCTCCTATCAAGGATTGTATATTCATGTAGTTTTGAAAGATATTATGGTGAGAATTCATCTATGGAAAGAATCTGAAAATTCCCTCCTTGATCACCAATCAAAAGAGGCTCATACAATCTCAAATTTGCAACATTAGAAATTACATACATTGGCATATAAGGAGGAAAATACAAATGGAAGGCATTGTTTCCAATCCTTTCAAGAATATTGAAAGGTCCATATCTAACTGGTTTCATTTTTTTACCTTCTCCTTTAAGCCTCTCTTTGCTATTGTAAATATAAACTTCATCTCCATCTTGGAAACTGTGATCAACATGGTGTTTGTCATGTATTGTCTTGTACTTGGCTTGGTTTTTTTCTAACTGTTCTTGTACCATTTGATGCACCAACTGAATTTGTTCGTGAAATTACTTTCTCTATCAATGCCATATTGACCATCGATAGAAATATCTTTCCCAAAGATAAAATCTAAATGAGATTTTGGCAAATAACCAAAACATGCCTCAAATGGAGATGTTTGAGTCGAAAAGTGCTTATCCTGGTTGTAGGCATGTTGAATGTAGTGTAGGTGCTCATCCCAAAGCTTAGGATGCTTTCTGCAATAACCATGAAGAAGATGTACTATTGTTCTATTCACCACTTTTGTTTGACCATCGGTTTGTGGATGAAAAGTTGTTCTCTTTTTCATGCTTGTCTCCATGAGTTCCCATAATCTTGACCGAAATTTCCCAATAAATCAAGAATCACTATCAGAAATAATGGATTTGGGCAACCCAAAATGTACCCAAACATGTTGAAAGAACATTTGTGTCATTTGCTTAGATGTAACCTACTTCTTACAAGGAATCAAAATACACATTTTGCTGAAACAGTCAACCGCAACATAAAGATAATCATGATTCTTTTTAGACATAGATAGACCTCCTACAAAGTCCATGGAAATTCTTTCCGAAGGACGAGAAGGAACTGTAAGTGGAGTATACAAACCCAACTTTCTATTTCCATTCTTGCATGTAACACATAAAGAACATCCTCTTACATATCTTGAAATACTTTCGTTCATTTTAGGCCAATAGCAATACCTTTGCAAATTAGCCACCGTCTTTCCTACACCAAAGTGGCCAACACTAAGAGAAGAATGTGCTTTCCTTATTATGTTGAATCTTTCACCCTATGGAATACATAGCTTACCAATATGATACAAAATTTTATCATGAACATGGTAATCCAATTCCTCAAATTGGTTAGAATGACACAAAGTTGCATAAACCTCTTTAAAATCATCATCTAAAGCATGTTGTTCAACATAGCTCTCATGCATGGTAGAATGATGCTTAAGAATAACTAAAGCACTAACAATAGGCCTAGAAATAATATAAGCAACTTTGTTATAAATGCCTTTATTATACCTTATAACCAAGTCGAATTGTTGTAGAAAACCCATCCATATGAAGTGTCTTGCTTGTTGTAGCTTTGTTTGTGATTGTAAGTATTGCAATGGTTGATGATCTGTGTGAATGCTAGTTTCTTTTCCCAACAAATAATGTTTCCAGTTTTTCACACTTTTCACCAATTCATACAACTCCTTATCATAAGTAGGATATTTAATCACGACACCATTAAAAGTTTCATAATGAAAACAAATGGGCTTACCATGTTGTAACAAGAATGCTCCCATTGCATAATTGCTTGCATCTGTTTGGATCTCAAATGGTTATCTCAAATTAGGAAGTGCAAGAATTGGACCTGAACTAATATTCTCCTTCAATGCATCAAAATATTTTTGTTGCTTTCCTCCCCATTGGAAAACTTGCTTGATGCTTGTCACTGCATGTAATGGAGTTGAAATTGAAGAGAAGTTAGCAATAAAATTTCTCCAATATTGGGGTACTCCCAAAAAGATTCTTACATATGTCACATTTTTGGGCTTGGGCCAATCCAAAATGACTTTGACCTTGGAAGGATCAATTTCCAGTTCCCCTCCTCCAACAATATGTCCCCAGTAAACAAGTGAGGTCTTTCCAAACTCACATTTAGACATCTTCAAAAAAAATAATTATTTCTTTAAGACATCCAAAAATTTCTTTACATTCACAACATGCTCTTCATGAGATTTTATAAATATCAAAATGCCTTCCAAGTAGAAAATCACAAAATCATCATGAAAAGGCATTAAAACACCATCCATGACTCTCATGAATGTAACAGGAGCATCACAAAGCCCAAATGGCATTACCATCCACTCAAACAAACCTTGATTTGTTTTGAAAGTTGTCTTCCAAGTGTCTCCTTCATCAATCCTAATCTGATGATATCCACTTCTCAAATCCAACTTAGTAAAATACTTAGCATCTTTCAATTGATAAAGAAAATCATCAATTATAGGAAGAGGATAACGATTATTTACCGTAATCTTGTTCAAGGCCCTGAAATATACACACATGCGCCATGTACCAGCTTTCTTTGGTACTAAAACAATTGGTGATCCACATGGCGATGTGCTTGGCATGATGACCCATTTTTCAAGCAACTCTTGGATTTGTTTTTAATTTCAACATTTTCCATGATTGACATCCTATACATACCAATGTTTGGAAGAGTAAAATCATGTTGCAATTGTATCTCATGTTGGATACCCCTTTTTGGAGCCAATCCTTTTGGTTCCTGAAACATCTCATCATATTGGTTAACAACCTCATATAAATCAGATTTAAACTTTGCCTCACAACCTTGGAAAGATTCTTTTTCATCAGTGTCTTTGGATTTAATCATCAAGAGGACAAAATTCTTACTAACATTGACTAATCTCTTTATTTGTCCAACATTTATAAGTGACAAATTCAACTTCTTTGTATGTGCTCTAACAATGTACTCAACTCCATTTTTAAACAAATGATAATTTTTCTCATGACAATGAAATATGGCTCTCCTATCATATAAATATGGGATTCCCAACAAAATACCACAAATATCCAATGGAATAACATCAAGATCTACCTCATCTATAAAGTTTGCAGTGATGACAAATCTAAGTTTACACCTTCTTGTCACATGCAATTTGGCATTGTCACATATCCATCCTAGAGGGTATGGTTTAGGATGTGGAGTAGTTTCCAAATTTAATTTCTTGACAATGTCTTCATATATGAGGTTTTCTTGAGATCTAGTATCAAAAATAATATCTATCTTGCTATGCTTTGAAATAGACCTGATGTGGAAAATCTCTATTCTTTATTTTTCATGTTGAGTATCATTGAGGCTACTACTACTTGAAGAACTAGTACTTGAAATAGAATCCTTACCTTGAAAACCCATGGTTGTAATCTTTGTTTCATCACCCAAATCAAAACCTAAATCATGTTGTGTAGTTGCAGTAGTCTTTGGTTTCCCCTTATGGTTAAACTTTTTGGGTTTCATTTCAGGATGAATTTTCCAACAATGGTCTTCATCATGGCCATCCTTTGAACAATGTTTACATGAGATTTTCTCTCCCTCTTTCTTGACTGAAGCATTATTTCTTCCATTTCCTTTGAATTTCCTCTTTCCCTTGTCTCCTTTAACAAAAGGCTTATTTCTGCCCTCTTGAGGTTCATTCCTCCCTCTTGCTTCCAAATGAGTTTACTGTACACAAAATTCATCTAGACTCATAGGGTTAAACATAAGTATTGTGTTCCTCAAGTAGCTATGCAATCCTCCAATATATTTGAGTAAAGTTTCTTGAGAAGATAAATCTATACCCAAAATCAAATCTCTTCTTCTAAATTCTTGAGCGTAGCTTTGCACACTTTTCCCTTTATCTTGTCTAAAGTTTTTCCAATCCATAATATATTTTTGCATGTATGCTAATGGATAAAATTGTCTTTTAAGTGCAAAAATAAAATCATTCCAAGAGGATAAAACTTTACCATGTTTCTTCATGTCCTCTTGAGTTTTGGCTTCCCACAAAATAATTGTTTCACTTTCCAATCTAAGAGAAGCCAGCTAAATCTTAGTTTCATCATCTTTGATT
>JZKD02S1972896.1:0-10129 GCA_000966675.3 Picea glauca | reverse complement strand
GATAAATGCATTTTATGGGTTTTTCCCCCAAATTTTCAAAGAGACACCACCATGGGGCTTCGACCAAACTATCCTTTAGGCATTTGAGACATGGTGCAACATTTTACATCAAGCTGGTTTTATTGGAGTGAAACAATGAAGCAACTAACCTACATGCTAACCTATCTTCCTATGACATTTAACCCAGATTAAACTGTTGGGTTAAGAAATTACTCTACCCTAGGGATATCTGACCAGGATTAGACAGTCTGGCCAGATTTATTCACTAATCTAACCTAGACACTTTGGATAAGATTAAACTGTTTAGCCAAATCATTCACTACCCTATCAACATCAAATTTAAAAAGAACTTGGCCATGCTTGAAAGGTATGGCCAAGTTACTATTATTGCATGGGGCTTTTATTTCAATTCTTTTATGCCCTCTTTTTCTTTTCTTTTTTCTTTTTCTTTTTTCTTTTTTTTTCTTTTTTCCTTTTTTCTTTTCTTTTCTTTTTCCTTTTTCTTTTTTTCTTTCTTTTCAAATTATTTGCAGAATGAAAAATCATTTGTCAACAAAAATACTAGAGACAGATAATATCCCAGTCACCAGTTGATTCCCATAACTTATGGGGTGATAACAACATCAAACCATGTGTCACAACCTCACTGTTATGCAACCTCTATCTGTAACATACCTCAACCAAAATCCCTCATCAATTTCATCATCCAAATCTTATTTTTAACTCTGTAACAGACCTGGTGTATATGAACACATACTTGCAAACCTTCATTAACTTTAACAACAAGAGACTAGCATTTTCATAAAACTTTACTTTAGTCTCACATGATTAATTTTGGATTAGTCAACAAACCTAACTTGCAATAATAATAACTATGTATGTGTAATGAATACATATACAAAAATAGTACACAATGTTCTTGAGTGTCGTGTCTTCCATTTATCTAGGTTTCACTGCTTGGAACCTCCCAGAAAATGATTTATAGCAAAAATGGAATACCTTGTTGAATTATGGCTTATTCTAGAGAGAGAACTTGTGGAGCATTCCCCACATGGAATAGTTGTTTTATAGATTTGAAAATGGTACAAAACATACTTCAGACTGCATGATAACCAATACATTTTTTCTTACTAAATTTGGATATGTTATGCATAAGTTATGACATTTTTACCCGACACACTTGTTTTAGACTAGTTTCAGGACTAGACACAAACTTTATTTTCCATGGAGAATAACTCCCAAAATACAACGACCCACAATATGAAATTCTTATCATGGTTACTTGGATATGTTTTCCCAAAGGCCTCCATATTTGGCTATCTGAATCATTGTAGAAAAAAAGTTATTATGAAAATGGTGAGATTACCTGTAAATAACATACCTTAGAAAGCATCATCAAAAGACTTTATCCTCCCTTGAATTTCGGCCTTCTTTACTTCACTTTCCCTCTGAAATTCTCCTTAGATCTACTTTGGTTACCTCAGTCACTTTTAGATATTCATTATGCTCAATGTATACTAATGGGAGACCCTTTCTCTCGTATTTACTCTCCAAGTAGCTTCCTCTAGAAGTATCCAATTAACCACTTTGTCCACTTAACAAAATTTGTCCACTTAGCCACTTTGTCCACTTAACCAATTTTTCACTTAGCCACTTTTTCCACGTAACCAAATTTTTCCACTTAGCCACTTTGTCCACTTAACCATTTTGTCCACTTAACCACATTATGCACAAATAGTAAACTATTCAATTCTAGTTGCAACTAATTTATTTTTAATTTTTTTCTTGTTGCAACCACTTTAACCCATGACTAACCACTTTGACTAGTCAACTTCTTCTAGGAGCTTCTAGAATAATGTGACTTATTTGACCTTCTAGGATCTTCTAGATAACTCATGAGGGTTCTTCAACTTCCTGTGGCCATAACTCTCTAACCGTGAGGAGTTATGTGATGTTCCACATATCACCATAAATGACATGACATGTACTATCCATATAGAATATTATTACCTATAAATTCATTGATCTGCATACCATTATACCTCAAACAGACTTGGGTCCCTTACCCATGCCTTTTTTCTATCATAATTCACTACCAGAATTCTCCCAAGGGTTGATATCAATATACAAGATCACTCTCCAAGGGTTGAAATCAATGAAAACCAACAATAATCACTCTCCAGTGGTTGACATCAATGACAACCAACAATCCAAACCAATTTTCCATCAACCTAAGCCAACTTCCTGACATGAGATACATTTCAGAGCAATTTTGTATGCANAAATATCAACTCTATAAGAAAGACAAGTTCTGACTAAGTTGAGCATGGATGAATTACATGGAATACTTACAACATATGAAATGATAATAGAATACAAAAATCCATCCAGAAGGGAAGAAACTTTCAAAGCCTTTAAGAAGACAATAAATATCAAGCCAAGGTCAAAACCCTACTCCAACCATAGTGATGATTCAAACAGTGAAGAAGAAGCCAACTTTGTTAGAATGTTGAAAAGAGGAACTGACAAGTACAAATGTAAGCTTCCTTTCAAATGCTTTAATTGTGGTAAAGTTGGCCATTTTGCTTCCAAATTTCCTTATGCAAGGGGTTCAAATAGTGATGAAGAAGAAGTTCCTAAGAAAAAAAAAATATATCATAAAAGAGACAAGGAAATAAATAAAGGAAGGTTTTTGGAAAACAAAAACCTCTATTCAAAAGACGATAGTTCCTCATCCGATGAAGATGGTGATAGTGATAATGAATCAAGAAGAGTACTCTTCATGTCATTAAATAATCAAGAGGAAACTACTAAAAATAATGAAATAGACTATGAATAATAAGGAGAAGTTAATCTAAAGGTAGAATTGATCAGTTCCTTAAGTGATCTAAGAATATAAAGGAAGAAAAAAAGGTTTCTCAAAGAAGAGTTAAGCAAATTGAAGGAAGTCTTTCAAAACCCTAGAAAAAAATCTTAAGAAGCCAAGCAGACTATCATAGATCTAAGGATTTAGTTGGAAGAAGCCAAAGTGATTGAATAAACACTCAAGATACAATTGGAATAAAAGAAGAAAATAATATATAATATGGAAGATGAAATAGTCTCACTAAGAAAGGAACTACAAAAGAAGGACATCCAACAAAATTTTTGCAATAACACCAAAATACTGGATGAAATCATCTGCAATAAAAAACCATTCTATGACAAGTCTGGACTTGGATACAAAAAAAATAATAATGATGAGGGTTCAATCTCTACGATGACAAGAAATGAAATAGAGAAAAAAATGTATGCATATACTATCAAGGGTTCCATCAAGAAACAAGAATGCAAGCCTCTAAAGGAGGACATATAAAAAATAGAAATAAAGAAGAATCAAGAAGAAGATCACGCATTTAGAGGAACATGGAACCAACAACCAGTAATGAAGAAGACCCAAGAAGAATATCATTATTTCAGAAGAACGACACCAACTAGAAGACCACCCACACCCAGGTACAAAAATATTTTTCTTGGCTTGTGTTATTCTTGCAATAATTTTGGGCATAAAGCCATAAATTGTAGAGCCTATGAAAAAGGTAGAAACACATGGAACAGAAGTAACTATGAAAATCCCAATAATCATTATGAAGGAAATTATTCCAAAAATCCTCGTGAGGTGTTTGATAGAAATTATAATAGTTTTGGTGCTTTGGGTTATGAAATTGAATGCTACAAATGTAAAATTTTTGGACACTTAGCCATAAATTGCAGAAGTGATTTTATAGTTTCTTTAAGTGAAACTAGGCATGTTCCTTTCAATCATATCGGGGAACAATAGAGAACTTGTAAAATGAAGCAAGATGATTTTAAGGTTGAAGAATCTGGGTTTTCCTTACAAGAACAAAATAGAAGAAGTCATTGGTATATTGACAGTGGATGCTCCAAGCATATAACTAGAGAAAAAAATAGATTTGTAACATTAAAGAAATAAAAATAGGGGTCTTCCATGTTTGGGAAAGATAACTTAGTCAAAATTATAGGAAAAGGCACGGTTAGTCTTGGAAACAAAGATGTTGTGGCAGAAAATGTCCTACTTGTTGAAAATATGAAGCATAATTTGCTAAGTGTGAGAAACATGAGTGATCAGGGACACACATTTATATTCAATTAAAAATAATATGAAAGAAGGAAAGAAGGATCATGCATACTAGTGGCAACAATGACAAGGACTCCAAACAACATATACATCTAGAATGAGATCGAAGAAGAAAGATGTTGTTTGGGAAAAGAAGATGAAAGTTGGCCTTGACATAGGATAATGGGACATATGTACACTTTTATACTATTGTTAATATCAACAATAATCAAGATGTAAGAGAAATGAAAGAAATTACAAAGACAAAAAATACTATGTTCAAACACTGTCAGCATGGAAAACAAACCATAGTTGAGTTCAAGACAAAGGAATACTCTATGACAAAACCGTTGGAGATTGTGAAAATTGATTTATGTGGGACCACAAGAAAAAAAGGAATGGACGGTGAACAATAATTCATGCTACTCACATATGACTACACCAAAATGACATGGGTGTGCTTCCTCAAGAAAAAGTCAGAAGCTTTCAAGTGTTTCAAGGTATTCAGGGAACTGGTTGAAAGTGAAAATTATTTGAAAATAAAATTATTAAGATCATATAATGGAGGTGAGTTTACTTCAAATGAATTCAGGTATTTCTATGAAGAACATGGAATAAAAATACAATTCTCAACAGTTAGAACACCTCAACAAAATGGAGTTGTTGAAAGGAAAAAACATAACTATACAACCAATAGCTAGAACCATGTTGAATGACTCCAAGATAAGTGATATATTTTGGGGACAAGTAGTGCATACATTCATTCATATCTTGAACAAAGGATTGTGTTATCACATGAAGTTGTCATGGGTCATTTTTCCCTTAGGTTTTAATTTTTACCCTTTATTTTTTAAGTTGTTTTATTTTTCCCTTTGTGATTTTCTTAGGTTAGTCTAAACAAATAAAGGTTTGGGTTTTGGTTCACATTTTGGCCCACATCTATGGTTCATAGCCTAGGTTCATTTTGTGGTTTATTTCTTTGACTGATCACTTGACTTGACATCAAGCACTATTGACCCCATGACTCTAACAACCTGACAAGTCACTCCATCCACTCATGCTCTTGATCCTTTCCACTATGTCCCTATGACCATTAATGTTACACATTATTTTTGTCACCCTTATGACTGCTAATGATGTAAACCTATATGTTTCCTTCAGAGGGTTCAATGGCCTAAATTCCTGAAGAATGAAGGGAGAATAACTTTGCCTAAGAGAAGAAATTGGATTTTCCTTTGTAAAAACCCTATTAAGGAGGATTTCCACAGGTTGCTCTATAAATAGGGTGCGGAAATGCTTGATTTCCGCAGGTTACACTATAGCTAGGTCACGAAGTTTCCATAGGATGAATTATATCTAGGGTGCATCTGATCCAGGTGGATATCGGTGGCCACCCACCTTTTCCAAATGGCTCAAAATGGATTTCTGGCAATTTTGGCAATTTACTATTTTTAGCAGGTTTTAACTTCCGGGGCCATTTTGAGGGCCCAAATGAAGGTTTTTAGATATCAAGGTTCTCAATTATATCCAAAGGAATGATTGATACCCCAAAACGAATCTCCTCGATGATACCTTTCCAACGAGCTATCACACGCCTAAAACAAATATCGTATGCAAAAGTTACGACCCCAGGAAGTTGATGTACTCACTTACCCAAACGGGGCCTACATGACTTTTGGCGCTTCATCTCCCAGGGTTAGGTTTTTGGATGTATAGGGTTTTTGGCATTCCTGCTTATTATAAAAATTCCTTCAGAGCCCCATTGTAATCATCTTCTTGCAAATGCGAGTAGCCGTCATATCTCTTCTCAGAGATAAGCTGCCACCATTCTAGCGAGTCTTCCACTCTGTATTTTTACAGTCTCTGTACATTTATTTCATTAATAAAAATCGTGTATTACTGTATATCTGTGTTTATGGTTGCATATCTGATACATTTTTGTTATATTATTGAATACCTGTGATATCTCTGTTTATTTCTTTATTATATCTCCACTCTCATTTCATGCCGAAAATAATCCGGATCAGCGACGACCTTCGTATGTGGGAAAAATGAGCATTTTCTCGATGCTTCTAGAAGGAGAAGCTTCTATGGTGAGGTGGACTCTGAATGGTTTGGATCTTACTTGTTTTCATGATTTAGTTGGATCATCCTAACCTCCTCACCTTATCCTCTTCAGCTTATAAAAGGAGAGGAGCTCTCATGGAGAAAGTTAGTTGGATTGAGCTTGGGAAATTTATGTTGGCTCTGAGCTTTTCTTTATCAAGATAGATTGTGAGTAGCTATCAGATACACAGTCTCAGAATCCATTGGAGCAAGAATTGTGTGGGAAGAAAGGAACTGTTGGAAGAAACCTTATGACATCAAGGCATTCAGTTGTAATCTCTCTTCCTATTATTTAATATAATACAGTGACATGCTTCTTTCCCATAGAATTATCTATATTTTATTGCATAATTCCTTGATCATATTCATAGGTTTTCATTGAATATACTTCTACTTCTTTCACTTTGGCTGGTTTGTGTCTTACTATAGGATCAGTATCACAAGAGAACTAGAGCAAAACAGGAACAACAAAGACATAAGGAAGTGACACTTAAAGGTATGTTTCTTGTCTTTTGTTTGGTAGTAAATTCGATGATTAGAGCCTAGGGAAAGCGCCATGTTATGTCTTGTTTTTTTATAGATCTAGGTGGATCTAGGGAGATTAGTTTATGTCCGCATTTACCGATTTATCCTACAACAAAATTGGTGACTCCACTGGGGAAACATAATGTTTTCCTAATTTGTCTTTCTTTCTTGTTTTGATTTCTTGGTTTCTGTTTTCAAAGTCAGTGAGAGATCTAGCTTGACTCTCTGACTGTTAAAATTCACTGGAAAACCTTCTTAATTTTTTATTTTTTCCATTTTTGTTTGATTTTCGGACCCTACTTTGAGGAACAGTGCAATGACTTGGGATTTATGCACCCTACATGTTTAGACCAGTTCGGAAACTCCACACCCTACCCATATCTGGCCTGCGACAATCAAGGATTTATGCATTGTGTTAGGTTTCTAGCCTGCGACGATTGTGAAAAAAATCGTTTTTGGGTGGTTTTCCCTGCCCAGATCTGTGCCATGGTTCTAGGGTAATTTGTTGGGTTTGATTACAGCCTGCTTGACAAAATTTGATTCTGCTTTCAGCCATCTTTGCCTTATTTTTTCTTTTTTGGCTTTTGAAAGATTTGGCTCTTGATTTGAGTGTCTTTCAGTTACAAAGCATCATTTTTCTTTAGAATTGTTTAGTGAAAGAATACTTCTTTTTCTGAATAAATCGTGTTAAAAGAGAAACTTAGTTTGGGTTTTTTTTTATTTGAAGTGATTTTCTATTTGTTTTAGTTTCTCTTTGAAACAAAAAATTGTAATTTCTTTCCTTATATTAGACTGGGGTCTTCCTTGCATTTGAAGTAGTGAAATTGCATGATTCTTGGCATTTTTGGTCTTAAATTCTGAAAAAAATTCCCCCTCATGGCCGGGGGGGGCATGAATCGTGCATTGGTGTACAATCTCTCTTTCTCATCTCTTGAGAATATTGATATTGATGAGTTTAATATTTTTTGGGACATTGTGCATATGGGAATGATAAATGTTTTCTCCTTCTCATAGCATAGCTTTCATCGAAATGAAAAGATTGCATCTTCATCTCTTTGCATAACTTTAAAGTTGGTCAAAACACCATATTGTCCACACCATTTTACTTTTGAGTAATAACAACCTTAAAAATAAAGTGCTTATAAAAATTGATTAGACATTTTTATATTTTTTGGTAGAAAACCTACATTAGATTAGTTGTAGGGCTTTGTAATAGGTGTGAAATATAACTTTCCAAAGCTACAAACAAATATAGAACTTGCGTTAAGGAGCGGTGAAATCTACATATTACATTTTTTCTTGGGAATCCCTTCTAACACAAGGGTCAATCACAAGGTCACATTGAGACTGGAAGAGTTACTCACCCTTCTTTGTTGTTCTTGGTGTAGATATTGCACGTATTATGGGGGTCGCTTGAAGGTATACCCACAATGATGAGTGGAAGCCTTTCAAGTTGATTTTGGGCTAGATACCCTGCCTTTGCGCCTGGATCGGACTATTGATTGTTTCCCTAGGCATCACTGCAGTAATTGATAACCTTAGTGGCCTTTCTCTTTAGGTTATTTACACAAGGTGACTGTGGAGGGGCAAGTCTTCACAGTACCTAGAATTGACGTTGGCCAAACTCACGTGGGATCCTTGGAGAGTATACCCACGATTATGTGTGGGAGCTTGCACCAAGGCATAAGTCCATTAAGAAAGTCATCAACGTAACTTTTCCACCCACTCTATCTAAACCATTTCTTACTTTGATCCCACGATGTTGGATTTCATCACCAACTAGTGAGTTCATTGTGATAAAGTTTTGTTTTCTTTCTTGCTTACTAGATTTTTAGCATGTGTTGTTTGTTTTCCCTAGGATACTCTAGGTTGGATATCTATCTAATGGCATCAGTTCTCGAAATGACCAATGAAGGAACCCATGCTCTAGGGGAACCTTTTGTTTTTCCTTCTTATGGAAACATTGGTCCTCCTCACATCACTACTTTGAGCCTTCCAGGTCTCATAATTGGATTATCGGTATGGTTTTTTTCCACTCAGGTAATACTGAATGCAGTTAGATCTTCAGTTGTAAGGACTTCCCCCAAAGAACATCAACCTCATGTTGATCCTTCACCTTCTTCACTTGCAAGGTCTTCTTCCATTTCATCTTCTTCACCGAATGAAATCTCTAAAGCTAGTAACTCAGTGGATAAGAAGAAGAAGAAATAGAAGATTAAGAAGAGGAAAAATAAACAAGGGTATAAACTTCCAACCACTACTAGACACATTGGAAAACAACCAGTTACTATTAATCGTGCTGGGAGTGTTGATGATCCCAAGATCACCCAAAAAACTCGTAATCCCAAGTACCCTTGCAGGATTTGTAAGGGTAGCCATCTTCTTAAGGAATTCCTTGGTTTATCCAAGTTTATAGAAGCATGGTCTACGCACCCTCACCAACCCATGTCGTCAACCTATGAACAACATGTTGATGACCTCCCATCAACTAGTCAAAATACTGTTGGGAAAAAGAAAAGTAGAGTCAAGTTCCTGTGCATGTTGTGCAAAGGGAGTCATATAGCTCACCTTTTCCCTCATATGGACAAAGCCTTGAAATTACTGGAAGATATAACTAGTTCCCAGCCTTAATTTCCAGCTTCCTATCACACGATTTCTCTCAACCCACCTGTAGTTGATGGAATGATCAATATGGTTCCCCCGTCGGTTAGATCGCTTGATCAGTTAGTCAATATGGTCATGTCCTTAGTTCAATTAGTTGACCAAGTGGTTCATCCGATCCCATCCTCGATCAATCCCACTCTCCCATTAGAGAGTGAAACCCAAGTGGTCAATCTGTTTCCACCAGTTGACCCCATTCTCCCCTTGGAGAATGAAACCCAAGTGGTCGATTTGATGTCATTATCAGTCGATCCTATTCTCCCGCTCGAGAGTAAACCCGATACTTCCCACATGTTTCTCGTTGATACAGATTCTACCATGCTTGGGGGTATTCCTCCTTCTCTCCTGGAACCTCCTCCAAGTAATGAGGCCATTCATTTTGATTGGGGTGTGCTAACTGGACCTCGTCTTCCCTCTCACATTCCTTTCCAGATTATAGTACATGTTTGTGGTCAGGACGTTCCTTAGACACTGATATATGAAGGTGTGTCCATTAGTATTTTTTCCTCTCTCGCTTGGAAAGCTTTGGGTTGTCCTCAGCTTGCGTCGGTTACGCATAATATGTTAGCTTTTAACAGAAGAACCAGTCAACCTTTAGGGACCCTTCCTCAGTTTCCTATAACTTTGGAAGGGAAAACTGTCTTTATTGATGTCATGGTAGTCCAAGATCCTTTGGATTTTGCTTTACTCCTTGGGGGAGATTATGTCTATGCCATGAAA
>JZKD02S1972885.1:0-34274 GCA_000966675.3 Picea glauca | reverse complement strand
TTTCCACAACATTTTTCTTCCCTTTTTTGTAGATGATTTCAAAATCATAACCCAACATCTTGGTCACCCATTTTTTTTGTTCTTTTGAATATAGTATTTGTTCCAAGAAGTATTTAAGATTGTCATAATTTGTTTTTACCTTTAAGTGCCTACATATTAGGTATGCAAACCATTGCTTCAATGCATGTAGTATTTCCATCATTTCCTTCTCATAAATGGGTTTTTGTAAGTCATTTCCATTGAGTTTTTGACTTTCAAAATAAAGGGGCCTTCCTTACTATATTAGAATAACACCGATGCCATTTCTTGAGGCATCACACTCCATAATAAAGGTTTTCATGAAGTCTGGTGTGGTCAAGACAGGAGATTTGCACATCACCTCTTTAAGTTGCTCAAAAGCTTGAGTTGCCTCTGGATGCCATGAAAATGCATCCTTCTTATTTATTGTTGTTAAAGGTGCTGCTATTATTCCATAGTTTTAAAAAAATTTGCAGTAATAACCTGTCAAACCCAACAATCCTCTAAGCTTCTTCAATGTTTTGGGAATTGACTAGTCCATCATGGCCTTAATCTTGTTAGGGTCTACTTTGACACCTTCATAAGATACAATATGACCCAAATACTCTACCCCTTCACCCCAAAGAGACATTTGGATGGTTTTTCATATATTTGTTTCTCTTTTAGTAGTTGTAGTACCCTGTCAACATGTCGAACATGATCCTCCCAAAACTTGCTATAGATTAGTATATCATCAAAAAATACTAACAAAAATTTTCGAAGGAATGTCTTGAAAATGGGATTCATCAACCCTTGTAATGTGGAAGGTTAATTCATAAGGCCAAAAGGCATGACCAGAAATTCATAATGGCCTTCATGAGTTCTTGATCTGAAAAGATATTTTAAATGACAATGGTTGAGTTATTAAGCATGAAGTTAATTAACCATTTAGGAACTGAATGAAAGAAGGAATATTTAAGGAATAAACATATCATCCATATTAACATCTATAGATTTGAACATAAGAATGAATAACAACAAACCATATAACACCAAAGTGATAACGGAGTTCGACAATCTTGCCTACATCTCTAGGCCTATGTCTTAGTGAGATTTATTATTTCTCTTAAAATATTTTCAATTACATCATGAAAGTGAAAATGGATTACACAAATGAGCTAGTCATGTTCTACCAGATCTCAAGAACCCATCAAAACTGACGACACCCAAATCGGATGACCAGAGCTCCCATAATTGGCCCGCAAAGGTGTGCTCCTCAATAGATTCCCTGCATGACAATGGCTTTGGATTAAGATTTTTCCATCATAAACCTAATATAAACCTTTTTTATGGCTTCAAGAATCCTTGGTTTATATAGGCCTAAAGTTGATAACCATCTCCCAACTTCCCCCCAATATCTGGCCTCAAAAAGGGCCCAAGATCTACCAAAAATGGACAAAATTCAACAAATTTGTTGAGAAAATCAATAATAAATATTTATTATAAAGTTCAAAACCCACTTGGGAAAATATATTAGGTGAAACCCCATTTCTTAGGGCTCTTGGTCACCTGGGTACCTCCATGTGGCCCTGTTCCATGCATTGGCCCCTAGCTTCTCGGCACGTGGTCGCATAAATGGCCATATGGCACTGGTCCTTAGCCCACACACTATAACTGGTGGTTTAGCCCCTGGATTCCTAGATCTAGGTCTCGTGTGTGGCCATGTGGCCTCGGGTTCTATCCTTCACATGCAAATAAATTGTTTAATCCCCCAGGAATAAGCCGGTGGTTAAGACTTTGGTTGACGGGCTAGCTCGACCGATCGGGGCTTAAGCCTACCTCCGCGCGCAAACTGTTGAATACCAGATCATATGATGACTATATAGGTCCAAGGGATAACCTCTTAACAATCCACATCATACACTAATCTGGTGGGCATATTTTTCAGTCACATGTTATAGCCCCGGGGGCTAGGGCTAGTCCCATCCCTTTTTCTCCATTGAATTAACACAAAACACAACTTAAATACATATGCCACCTATAAAGGTTAAGAAACATCCAGTAGGTTGGCTGGTATCCCAACCTACACGAAATATTGGTGCCCAAAGAGGTCATGGGTTCAAACCCTGTGAACCCCAAACAATTTTGCAATAACCATTTAACCAATCAATGGGTGCCATGTGGTAGCCCATGTATGGGCCACGTGGTACCTCACCATTCACTGAAACCAATGCCATGTGTCAATCACCTATTGGTCCAATTTTCTGCCCAATCACCTACAACTGTACCTGCCACATACGTTGTAAGAACATGCCACATGTCTCCCTTTCAGTTGTGACACGTGTCACTCCCTTATTGGTCCATGTATACCTACCACATCAACAACCTATCCACATCACTTGTACGGTCAACTTCCACATGTCACCTCCATCAGATGCAACATTAGTGCCAAATGTGCCTACCACATCAATTTTATGGTCGTACGGTCTGTACAGTCATCTGTCACATGGCATCATACAGACTATACAATCATCATTTTGTGTTTTTCCTGTTTGGAAAAAAGAATAGATCATAATATCTTGGTCATACGATGTTCGTTGTAGCTTATTCAAGCTGCTTTGTGTTCGTAATGTCGAAATATATGCACACGTCCATTTTGAAGAGATTTTAAGGACTTTGATTTTTAGGTTTTTCTGAGTCCTATCTGGCTCTTGGATCCAATTTTGGATCACACCTCCCCACTAAAGAACTTTTGGTCCCCCAAAAGGTTACAAAATTAACCTTACTGATTAGATACTCATACAAACAAAAACAAAAACACTGTGTTGTTCAAATGATGTTATAACAGGTCATCATTTCAACATGTGTGATTACATTCATGGAAGAAAAATACAATGAAGTGTTGCATCCACTTCTGGAAAAACCAAGTAGTTGGTTTCTTTCCTTCATGGTGTTCCTCTTTATTCATTGGTAATATTTCTTCCTTCGTGAGTACATGCGCAATCCTTTTGTCCTTCTTTGGATGAAGCTCTATATTAAGCTTCCAACAATTAACCTTTAGATGTCCACCCCTGTTGCAATAAGTGCACTAAGTTTTTGGCATCCATACTTGTTTACCCTTCTCTTTATTTCATTGTGGAGTTGAGTCCTTATGTCATGTCTCCTTCAAATGTTTTCTCTTCCAACACTTGGCAACACAATGCTTAGTTGAATGACAAAATGTACATGGATACATATTCCACAAGTTTCAATTGACATGATTATGTTTTTTATATAATAAAAAAGATATGTGGAAAAATCATGACCATTATACCTCTCTTGCTAATCTTCACTTTTCTTTGGAGATGAATTTCATTCACTATCACAATCAAGGAGTGATACATCATCACCTTTCGTGAATCGATCCCGCAATGACTTAGGCTGACCATATGAAGCATCACTTGCTTCCCATGTTTTGGAACCCATCTTGGAGGATGTTCCAATCTCCTCTTCGCCATATCCCAATCCTAAATAACAAGGTCTTTCCACAAACTCAATGGGATTAACTATACCTTGGCCCTCAATTCCAAGGCCCTTTCCTTCATAACCCATCTTGGTTAGCAATTTCAAACCTATACCTCTTATATGTTTTTCAAATGCACCAAAACCATCTTGATGGGAACAAGGAGAATTTGATGAATGACCTTCACCGCATACCTTAGAGATGTTTTCTTAAACATGTGTAGAAGGCACCTCCTTCAATCCTTCATTGCATTTGTTGTTCCTTTAAGATTTCTCTTGAACTGATCTCTTTCATTCCAAGTAGTCTTCATACAACACTTTCACCATCTCGGGCATGGAAAAAAGAGTAGCTCGCATATCCTTCTCATCTTGATAAAGTTCCTCTTTAGATGTCATTTCCTCAACTGAGATGAGCTCTTCCCTGGTAAACATGCAAACTCAAATTCCAACCATCAACTAGCGTTGATATCACTTGTTCTGTAAAGATATTTTAAACGAAAATGGTTGAGTTATTAAGCATGAAGTTAATTTACCATTTAGGAACTAAATGAAAGAAGGAAGATTTAAAGAATAAACATAGCATCCATTTGAACATATACATATCTAAACATAAGCATGAATAACAACAAACCATAGAACACCAGTGATAACAGAGTTCGACAATCTCACCTATGTCTCAGTGGGATTTCTTATTTATCTTCAAAGATTTTCAAGTAAATCATGAAAGTGTCAATGGATTACAAAAATGATCTTTTCATGTTCTACCATATCTCAAGAACCCATCAAAACGGACAACACCCAAATCGGATGATCGAAGGTCCAATAAATGGCTCGCAAAGGTGTGCTCCTAATAGCTTCCCTGCATGACAATGGCTTTGGCTCACGATTTTTGCAACATAAACCTACTATGAACATTTTTTATGGCTTCAAGAATCTCTGGTTTATATAAGCATGAAGTTGGTAACCATCTCCTAACTTCCCCCCAAGATCTGGCCTCAAAAAGGGCCCAAGATCTCCCAAAAATGGACAAAATCCAACAAATCTGCTGAGAAAATCAATAATAAATCACTATTATAAAGTTAAAAACCCACTTGGGAAAATATAATGAGTGAAACCCCCTTTCTTAGAGATATTGGTCACCTAGGAGCCTCCATGTGGCCCTGTGCCATGCACTGGCCCCTAGCTTTCCGGCCCCTGGTCGCATAAATGGCCATATGGCCATGGTCCTTAGCCCACCCGCTCTAACTAGTGGTTTAGCCCCTGGACTCCTGGCTCTCGGTCCTATGTGTGGCCATGTGGCCTCAAGTTCCAGCCTCCATGCACAAATAAATTTTTTAAACCCCTGGGAATAAGCCGATGGTTAAGCCCTTGGTTGGCCAACTAGCCTGAATGACCGAGGCTTAACCCTCCCTCTAGGTGCAAACCGTTGAATATCGGGTCACATGTTGAGTAGACGGGTGCAAGGGATAGCCGCTTAACATCCCACACTATACACTAATCCAATGGGCATATGTTGTAGTCACATGTTATATCCCTAGGCTAATCCAAACTACAACAAGCCCCACGATAAAGGAATAAGGTTCTGGTCTGAAGTATTATCCTTATGGTAGTGTTTTTATCGAGGGCTGAGGCTAGGCCCAACCCCTTTTCTCCGTTGAATTAACATAACAAAAGAATTAAATACATACGCCACCCATAAAGGTTAAGAAACATCAAGTAGGAGGGCTGCTAGCCAGGCCTATGCAAAATCTTAGCGCCCAAAGAGGTCATGGGTTCGAACCCGATCAACCTCGAACAATTTTGTAATAACCATTTTACCAATCAATGGGTGCCACATGGTAGCCCATGTCTGTGCCACATGGAACCTCACCATTCATCNATATCGAGACAAATGCTTCAGATTATGTTGTGGGCATCATTCTCACTCAACAAAACCACCTCGTGGCATATCATAGTGAGACATTAGCATATATTGTTCGTAAGTACCCTACTTAAAACCAAGAAATGTACTCCATTGTGCAAGCCTACCACCAGTGGAGACATTACATTCTTGGGAAGCAGACAGTCATACACACTGATCACAAGACATTACAGTTCATGCAGACCCAAGGAAAATTATAGAATGACTGCCATCAGAAGTGGTCCGCATACTTACAACAGTTCCACCTCAACATCAAGTATAAAATAGGAAGTACCAACCGATTTGTTGATTTCCTCAATCGACCTCTAGTCATGGCACTCACCATGGTGATAGACTCTTACGGCCATGAGACCTATGGATTGCCCCACCTCTATGAGACAGACCATGACTTCTCCACCACCTACCAAATGTTGGGCGCCAACTCAGTGGTCGCTAATTTCCATATTCAAGACAAGTTGTTCTGCCATATGGGCCATCTCTGCATTCCATCAAGTGAGCACGCGAAGCTAATTTGGGAATATCACTACATTCGAGTGGCAGGACACTTTGGCATAAAAAAGACAGTGGTAGTGCTACAAAAACATTTCTAATGGTCAAAACTTTGACAGGATGTCAGCAAGTATATCAGGTCCTGCACCTCCTATGCTATTGTCAAACCGACCACTAAGAAACAGGGCCTGTACACCCCCCTGCCAACTCCTGACAGGCCATGGGAATCCATGTCAATGGACTACATGTCGATCCTCCTGTCAACCAAGAGGGGAAATGACTCGGTTTTTGTGGTTGTTGATCGCTTTTCCAAAATGGCGATTCTAGTCGCCTGCAAGAAGAACATCACAGCAGAAGCCACTGCCAAGCTCTTTCTTGAAAAAGTATGGGTACATTTTGGGATCCAAAAAATCATTATCTTAGACCGTGATAGTCGGTTCCTTAGCACATTATGGTTGAGCCTTTGGTCATTGTTGGATACCAGGCTCACCAAACAGCCTTCCACCCCCAGATAGATGGCCAAACTGAGGTCATCAATCAGATGATCATACATATCTTGCACATGTACAATTCAAAGAACCCCTGCACATGGGATGAGAGTATTCCCTATGTCAAGCATAGCTACAATCGAGTCCTGCATAGATCAACTGGCCACAACCCCTTTCAGGTGGGGTTGGTGTTGGTTGTGGAGCCTGATTATCTTCCTGATTCATAGGTCTTTTGCTTTTTCAGTCGTGTTTATACCCCATGAAGTATTTACACCCCATAAGTATATACACTCTTCCACGAAGGGGAGTGTAGAGGGGGGTTACCCCCTCTGAGGGGTCTAGGGGCAGCATCCCCCTATGGGGGTTAGGGGGCGAAGCCCCCGAAAGGAAAATTTCCTTGTAAATGTATATTGTAATTTCATTGTAAATCTGGACTGTTCATTATAAGGTCGGAGATCTTACGGTAGAAGTTATGTTATGTTTTTTTGCCTTGAAAGGAAACCCTCTTTTTCTTGAGGGAAATGTATTGCGTCTTTGTATTATCGAGAATATTGTATTATTAGAGGAGAGACTGTGAGAGAGAGAAGAGGAAGTTACAACATGTTTGTTGTAGGTTGTATCCCTTCATATGATGGATAATAATAAAGAGAAGGACCTAGCAATTTCTCTAGTGGGCATAGCCCACATTGGGTGAACCATGTAAATCTGTGTCTCTATTGTATTGTGTATATTTTTTTTTTTGTTTTTGCATTTGTTTTATTTTATTCCTCCATGGTCCTGTTTTTCCAATAGTTGGGATTCCAACCATTGGGCCCCATGGATGTTGCACTACCCCTAGTGACCACCTCGGCAAACTCGTCCCCTGCTCCACCATAAGCTGACAAGGCCACCTGGTTCATTTAGAATGTCCAACACATCTGACAACAGGTTCAATATATTCTATAGAAGTCTAATGCCAAGTACAAGCAGCGCCATGATCAACATTAGGTGCCACACAAGTTTCAAGTGGGAGACAAAGTTTGGTTGCAATTGCAGAAATAATGTGCCTTACAGGGCCCCATCGAAAGCTTCGACCACTCCATTATGGGTCGTAAACCATCACCGAGACTGTGGGTGACAATTCTTTTGAGCTCAACATTCCCCCTTTCCTTGTCTTGCACCCAGTAGTCAACATGGCTCTCCTTCAGCCATATTTCCCACCATTATTGGACACCTTAGAGATAGAAGAGAAGTTGACACCAAAAGAGATAAAAAATGACTGCATGCAATAGGAATCGAGTGATCGTATTGTGGACACACATATCAATGGCACTTGATAGTGAAGGAGCCATCATTATCACGTTGTCAAAGCAGGGCAGCTCTAGCACCAAGGCAAGTGGCTCACTCGGGGCCAAATGCAGCAGAAATTTCCTCATCTAATGGGGGAAATCAATGAAATGGAGACCATTTCTTCCTAAGGAGGGAGGATTGATCAATGTGGATATCCATGGCCACCCACATTTTCCAACTCGGTCAAAACAGTTTTCTGGCAATTTTGGCAATTTACTATTTTTAGCAGTTTTTAACTTCTAGGGCCAATTTGAGGGCCTAAATGAAGGTTTTTCGGGATAGAGATTCTTAAATATACAAAAAGGCTCTGATTGAACCCCCAAAATTAATCTACTCAATGATACCTTTCCAACAATCTATCGTGCAAATAAAATGAAGATCATATGCAAAAGTTACGACCTCAGGAAGTTGATGTACTAACTTACCCAAACGGGGCCCACATGACTTTTGGCGCTTCATCTCCTAGGGTTAGGTTTTTGGATGTCTAGGGTTTTTGACATTCATGTTTATTTTAGAAAGGTATTCATAGCCTCATTGTAATCATCTTCTTGCAAATGAGCGCAACCATCACATCTCTTCTCAGAGATAAGTCGCTACCATTCCAGCAAGCTTGTTTTTCATTGTATTTTATAGTTTCATCTTATTTCCTTATTGAATAGAAAACTAGTTTTATTGTATCTCTATTATTTTGTGTTAAGCATATTTTAATAATCTTTATTCATTTATTTCTACTCATAAAATATGGATTAGTGGTATCAGAGAAGTCTACTCCTTGTTGTCTTAATGCATGTCCCCAACGAGGTCAGTGTACAAAGAATTGGGTCTCGAGCTTGTTTCTCTTGAGGACAAAATCTCTCACACGCCCAAGAAACCTCTCATTTTAGGAGAAAATAAAGATGACGGGATAGGAGATCCTTTCAAAAAAATTCTTGAGGAATCCCTCATGCAATAGAAGAACGATATGATAGATAGTTTCACAGAAAGCCTTCGACAGCTACTAGCAGGCGACGCATCTTCCTAGAGCGGAGGCGCTTCCCCCTTCAAGGTAAAAATCAACTTCAATATTCCTATATTCGAATGTAAGATAGACACAGATTTTGTATACAAGTGGTTGAATCTACTAGAAGTGTATTTTTCTATGCTTAACTTTTCGAATAGAGAAAAAATTACTTTTGCACTCATCAAAGTCATTCCCCATGTCAAAGGTTGGTGGAAAACTTTTTGTGAGCAAAACAAAACAAAGGAATCTTCATTATTTACAGTCACAACCACCTGGGAATCCTTCAGTGATGCTATTAAGGAAGAATACTACCCTGTTAGAAGTTATGACGACTTGTATACCAAATGGACCACACTGCAACAAGAAAGAGACCAAGCAATGCCAGAGTTAAAAAATATCTTCCATACATTGCGCACCAAGCTAGGTATCAAAGATTCTAATCGACATCTAGTGCTCAAGTATAGCAGTGCTCTTCATAGATACATCTAGACCAAAATGGAATTTCTAGACATCTCATCCCTGGGCGCGGCCTACCAATATGCCGTCAAAATCGAGCAGAAGCTAAAAAAAAAGACGCCGCAATTTGGGTCTGGAAACCCCTCGCAGCAAAAGCTAGGAAGGGGTGGCCCCAACCCACAGAAAAAAGGACAGAGAAAATATGGAAAGTATCAGGACAACCATTCCAAGACACAAGAAAATAAGGATACTAGAAAGATAAACAAAGACACTAGGAAATGATGTGACTTCCATAAGAGCCCTTGGCATAAGACTGCTGACTACCACTCAAAGTAGTCACTGGTGGATGAAGTGAAATCCTCTGAATCAGAAGTGGGTTTTGAATATGAGTCAGAACTAGAAAGGGGAAGATGGATCATTGATGTGAAACCCAGTGCCACTGATTCTACCACTAATCTCCATCTTGGTGAACCAGACAAGCCAGAAGAAGGCGAGTGCCTCTTCCTTTCATAGATGTGGGTAAAAGGCACCCCACTACACTTCATCGTTGATAGTGATAGATAGAAGAACCTCATCTCAAATTAATTCTTCAACTGGTTGGACCTGCTGATGACGCCACACACACAACCCTACACCATTGGATGGCTCTACCAAGGAAGCAATCTCTGTGTCAACCAACAGTGTTGACTATCATATGGCATCAAGCCCTTCAAAGATGAGCTATTGTGTGATGTTTCTCCTCTCAAAGTTTGTAATGTTATTTTGGGCCAACCTTATTTATGGAAACATCATGTTGTATATGATTCTAGGCCTCGTAGTGTTATTATTACTTTGAAAAGGAAATTGTACAGGATACCCGAGGCAGTCCCTCCTAGTGTTATTTCCTTGATCTCTTCCAAGAAATGCAGGAAGGTCGTCTCTCAGACCAGGAAATTTATCTTCTTCGTGATTCTCTCTCAGAGTGAGAGAAATATTGCAACCACATCCAAGGCCTCTGTGACTGATCAATGCACAGAAAAGAATCAAGTGAATAAGGTAGTGGAATAATACTCTTATATCTTCTCAATTCCTACCAGAGTACCCCCACACTCCCAGGTCATGCATCCCATCGATCTGACCCCAGGAGCACTGCTACCCAATGGGTCAGTCTACCACCTCTCTCTGTTAGAAAATGAGGAGTTCAAGAGGCAGATGCAAGAACTTCTCCACAAGGGGCACATATGTCCCATCCCATCGTCTTGTGAGAGGCCAATCTTCTTGGTGCATAAGAAAGACGGGACATGGAAAATATGCATTGATTACCAGGCCACAAAATTGGTACCTGATACCCCAAATCGACGACCTCCTTGATCAACTCATGGGGGTCAAATGCTTTAGTAATATTGATCTGAAGTATGGCTACCACTAGGTCCCAATAGAACAGAAAAATGTATGGAAGACCGCCTTCAAGTCAAAAGAAAGTCTTTTTCAATGGCCTTTTGGTTTCACAAACACTCCAGAAACGTTTATGAGGATGATGGATGATATCCTACAACCTTTCACCAATACTTTTGTAGTGGTGTATCTGGATGACATCCTCATCTGCAACAATACTTGGGCAGAACACTTGCAGCATATTGAGTAGGTTTTGCACACTCTGTGGCAGCACAAACTATATGCAAACATGGAAAAATGTTTCTTTGGCATGGACATGGTCCATTACTTAGGCTACATCATTGATCAACATGGTGTGCATGTGGGTCCAGCCAAGATCTAGGTCATCCAGTACTCGATTCCCCGAATTGACGACCTCCTTGATCAGCTCATGGGGTTCAAATACTTCAGTAAGATTGATCTAAAGTCTAGCTACCACCATGTCCCAATAGAATGGAAAAATGTATGGAATACCACCTTCAAGTCAAAAGAAGGTCTTTTTCAATGGTCATTCATGCCCTTTGGTTTGAAAAATGATCCAGCAACGTTTATGAGGATGATGGACAATATCCTACAACCTTTCACCAATACTTTTGTAGTGGTGTATCTGGATGACATCCTCATCTACAACAAGACTTGGGTGGAACACTTGTAGCATATTCAGGAGGTTCTGCACACTTTGTTGTAGCACAAATTATATGAAAACATGGAAAATGATCCTTCAGCATGGAGAGGGTCCATTACTTAGGCTACATCATTGATCATCATGGTGTGCATGTAGATCCATCCAAGATCCAGGGCNGTACAAAGAATTGGGTCTCGAGCTTGTTTCTCTTGAGGACAAAATCTCTCACACGCCCAAGAAACCTCTCATTTTAGGAGAAAATAAAGATGACGGGATAGGAGATCCTTTCAAAAAAATTCTTGAGGAATCCCTCATGCAATAGAAGAACGATATGATAGATAGTTTCACAGAAAGCCTTCGACAGCTACTAGCAGGCGACGCATCTTCCTAGAGCGGAGGCGCTTCCCCCTTCAAGGTAAAAATCAACTTCAATATTCCTATATTCGAATGTAAGATAGACACAGATTTTGTATACAAGTGGTTGAATCTACTAGAAGTGTATTTTTCTATGCTTAACTTTTCGAATAGAGAAAAAATTACTTTTGCACTCATCAAAGTCATTCCCCATGTCAAAGGTTGGTGGAAAACTTTTTGTGAGCAAAACAAAACAAAGGAATCTTCATTATTTACAGTCACAACCACCTGGGAATCCTTCAGTGATGCTATTAAGGAAGAATACTACCCTGTTAGAAGTTATGACGACTTGTATACCAAATGGACCACACTGCAACAAGAAAGAGACCAAGCAATGCCAGAGTTAAAAAATATCTTCCATACATTGCGCACCAAGCTAGGTATCAAAGATTCTAATCGACATCTAGTGCTCAAGTATAGCAGTGCTCTTCATAGATACATCTAGACCAAAATGGAATTTCTAGACATCTCATCCCTGGGCGCGGCCTACCAATATGCCGTCAAAATCGAGCAGAAGCTAAAAAAAAAGACGCCGCAATTTGGGTCTGGAAACCCCTCGCAGCAAAAGCTAGGAAGGGGTGGCCCCAACCCACAGAAAAAAGGACAGAGAAAATATGGAAAGTATCAGGACAACCATTCCAAGACACAAGAAAATAAGGATACTAGAAAGATAAACAAAGACACTAGGAAATGATGTGACTTCCATAAGAGCCCTTGGCATAAGACTGCTGACTACCACTCAAAGTAGTCACTGGTGGATGAAGTGAAATCCTCTGAATCAGAAGTGGGTTCTGAATATGAGTCAAAACCAGAAAGGGGAAGATGGATCATTGACGTGAAACCCAGTGCCACTGATTCTACCACTAAGCTCCATCTTGGTGAACCAGACAAGCCAGAAGAAGGCGAGTGCCTCTTCCTTTCATAGATGTGGGTAAAAGGAACCCCACTACACTTCATCGTTGATAGAGATAGATAGAAGAACCTCATCTCAAATTAATTCTTCAACTGGTTGGACCTGCTGATGACGCCACACACACAACCCTAGACCATTGGATGGCTCTACCAAGGAAGCAATCTCAGTGTCAACCAACAGTGTTGACTATCATATGGCATCAAGCCCTTCAAAGACGAGCTATTGTGTGATGTTTCTCCTCTCAAATTTTGTAATGTTATTTTGGGCCAACCTTATTTATGGAAACATCATGTTGTATATGATTCTAGGCCTCGTAGTGTTATTATTACTTTGAAAAGGAAATTGTACAGGATACCCGAGGCAGTCCCTCCTAGTGTTATTTCCTTGATCTCTTCCAAGAAATGCAGGAAGGTCGTCTCTCAGACCAGGAAATTTATCTTCTTCGTGATTCTCTCTCAGAGTGAGAGAAATATTGCAACCACATCCAAGGCCTCTGTGACTGATCAATGCACAGAAAAGAATCAAGTGAATAAGGTAGTGGAATAATACTCTTATATCTTCTCAATTCCTACCAGAGTACCCCCACACTCCCAGGTCATGCATCCCATCGATCTGACCCCAGGAGCACTGCTACCCAATGGGTCAGTCTACCACCTCTCTCTGTTAGAAAATGAGGAGTTCAAGAGGCAGATGCAAGAACTTCTCCACAAGGGGCACATATGTCCCATCCCATCGTCTTGTGAGAGGCCAATCTTCTTGGTGCATAAGAAAGACGGGACATGGAAAATATGCATTGATTACCAGGCCACAAAATTGGTACCTGATACCCCAAATCGACGACCTCCTTGATCAACTCATGGGGGTCAAATGCTTTAGTAATATTGATCTGAAGTATGGCTACCACTAGGTCCCAATAGAACAGAAAAATGTATGGAAGACCGCCTTCAAGTCAAAAGAAAGTCTTTTTCAATGGCCTTTTGGTTTCACAAACACTCCAGAAACGTTTATGAGGATGATGGATGATATCCTACAACCTTTCACCAATACTTTTGTAGTGGTGTATCTGGATGACATCCTCATCTGCAACAATACTTGGGCAGAACACTTGCAGCATATTGAGTAGGTTTTGCACACTCTGTGGCAGCACAAACTATATGCAAACATGGAAAAATGTTTCTTTGGCATGGACATGGTCCATTACTTAGGCTACATCATTGATCAACATGGTGTGCATGTGGGTCCAGCCAAGATCTAGGTCATCCAGTACTCGATTCCCCGAATTGACGACCTCCTTGATCAGCTCATGGGGTTCAAATACTTCAGTAAGATTGATCTAAAGTCTAGCTACCACCATGTCCCAATAGAATGGAAAAATGTATGGAATACCACCTTCAAGTCAAAAGAAGGTCTTTTTCAATGGTCATTCATGCCCTTTGGTTTGAAAAATGATCCAGCAACGTTTATGAGGATGATGGACAATATCCTACAACCTTTCACCAATACTTTTGTAGTGGTGTATCTGGATGACATCCTCATCTACAACAAGACTTGGGTGGAACACTTGTAGCATATTCAGGAGGTTCTGCACACTTTGTTGTAGCACAAATTATATGAAAACATGGAAAATGATCCTTCAGCATGGAGAGGGTCCATTACTTAGGCTACATCATTGATCATCATGGTGTGCATGTAGATCCATCCAAGATCCAGGGCATCCATGAATGGTTAGCCCCAACCAGACTCACTAAACTTTGGAGCTTCTTGGGCCTCTCCAATTTCTATCGCACRTTCATGTTGGAATTCTCTCATATCGCATGGGCCCTTAGCCAAGTAACCAGGGGTGGCGGTAAGGAAAAATTTGTATGGGGCMTGTCCCAACAAYAAGCCTTCGATGACTTGAAGAATCATTTATGCTCATCCCTATTACTTTCATTACCAGACCTGCAACATCCCTTTGAGATCGATACAWATGCTTCAAACTATGTTATKGGTGTCATTCGCACTCAACACGRCCACCCCGTGGCATATCATAATGAGACACTATCARATATTGTTTGTAAGTAGCCTACTTCGACAAAGAAATGTAATCCATTGTGCAAGCTTACCACCAGTGGAGACATTACATTCTTGGRAAGGAGAGAGCCATCCACACTAATCACAAGCCACTACAGTTCATGCAGACCCAAGGAAAATTGCAGAATGACCACCATCAAAGGTGGTCCACATACTTACAATAGTTCCACCTCAACACCAAGTATAAAACAGGAGGTACCAACCAAGTTTTTCATTTCCTCAACCGACCTCCAGTTGCAACACTCACCATGATGTTATACCCTTGCGGCCACGAGACCTCTGGATGGTCCCACCTCTATGAGACAAATCGTGACTTCTCCACCACCTACCAAATGTTGGGGGCCAACTTAGTGGTCACTAATTTACATATTCAAAATGGGTTGTTGTGTTGAATGGTCCATCTCTATTCTCCATAAAGAGAGCTCGCAAAGCTGATTTGGGAAGCTCACTACAGTTGGGTGGCAAGACACTTTGGTGTTGAAAAGACAGTGGCAGTGCTGCAAAAACATTTCTATTGGTCGACACTTCGACATGATGTCAGCAAGTATATCAGGTCCTGAATCACCTAGGCTATTTCCAAACCGACCACTAAGAAACAAGGCCTATACACCCACCTTCCTACTCCTGACAGGTTGTGGGAACCCATCTCAATGGACTACATGTCGGGCCTCCATTCCACCAAGAGGGGAGATGACTGTGTTTTCTTTGTTGTTGATCATTTTTCTAAAATGTTGATTCTAGTCGCTTGCAAGAAGAACATCACAACCAAGATCTTATTTGAAAGAGTATGGGTACATTTTGGGATCCCACAAACCATTATCTCATACCATGATAGTTCGTTCCTTAGCACATTCTGGTCGAGCCTCTGGTCACTGCTGGATACCAAGCTCACCAAATCCACTACCTTCCACCCCCAGATAGATGGCCAAAATGAGGTCTTAAATCGGATGATCATACATATCCTATGCATGTACAATTCAAAACACCCCTGCACATGGGATGAGATTCTTCCCTATGTCCGTCATAGCTACAACCAAGCCCTACATAGATCAACTGGCTACATCACCTTTCAGGTGGGTTTGGGATTCAAACCATTGGGTCTCATGGATGTTTCACTACCCATGGTGACCACCTCGACTGACTCGTCCCCTACTCCACTAGAAGATGACAAGGCCACCCATTTCATTGAGTAGATCCAACACATCTGACAACAGGTTCATGATATTCTACACAAGTCTAATGCCAAGTACAAGCAACACCTGGATGATCAACATCAGGTGTCACATAAGTTTCAGGTGGGAGACAAAGTTTGGTTGCACTTGGAGAAATAACTCCTTACAGGGCCCCATAAGAATATTCTCCCACTCCGTTATGGGTTGTACACCATCACCAAGGTTGTGGGTGACAATTCTTTTGAGCTCAACATTCCCCCTTTCCTTTGTCTGCACCTAGTCTTCAATGTTGCTCTCCTTCGACCATATTTCCCACCATTATTAGACACCTCAGAGATAGCAAAGAAGTTGAAACCAATAGAGCTCAACTCTGACTACATGCAATAGGAATCCATTGATCATATTTTGGAAACACAGATCAAGGGCACTCGACAGCAAAGGATCCATCTTTATCGCACCATCAAAGCAGGGCAACACCTGCACCAAGGCAAGTGGCTCACCCGAGGCCAAATTCAACAGACATTTCCTCATATGATGGGGGAAATAAATGAAATGGATACCATTTCTCCCTAAGGAGGTAGTATTTATCTAGGTTGACATCAGTGTTCACCAACCTTTTCCAACTCAGTCAAAACAGTTTTCTGGCAATTTTGGCAATTTACTATTTTTAGCAATTTTTAACTTTCAAGGCCATTTTGAGGGCCTAAATGAATATTTTTTGGGATTGATATTCTCAATGATATCCAAAGGCTTTGATTGAGCCCCCAAAATGAATATCCTCTATGATACCTTTCCAACAGGATATCGTTCACTTAAAATGGAGATCGTATGCAAAAGTTACGACCCCAGGAAGTTGATGTACTTACTTACCCAAACGGGGCCCACATGACTTTTGGCGCTTCAAGTCCTAGGGTTAGATTTTTGGATGTATAGGGTTTTTGAAATTCCTGTTTATTGTAAAAAGGACTTCAGAGCCTCATTGTAATCATCTTATTTTGAATGAGCACAACTGTCACATCTCTTCTCAGAGATAAGACCCCACCATTCCAGCAAGCTTGTTTTCCATTGCCTTTTACAGTTTCAACTTATTTCCTTATTGAATGGAAAACCAGTTTTATTATTTCTTTGTTATGCTGTGTTAAAAATACTTTAATAATATGTATTCATTTTTTTCTTCTCATAAAATCTAGATCAGTGGTATCAGAGCAGTCTTCTCCTTGTCATCTTAATGCATGTCCCCAACGAGGTCAGGGTACAAAGAATTGTGTCTCGAGCTTGTTTCTCTTGAGGAAAAAAGCTCTTGCATGCCCAAGAGACCTCTCATAGCAGGAGAAAACAAAGATGATGGGACCAAAGATCCTTTCAAAATGTTTCTTGAGGAATCCCTCAAGCAAAAGAGGAACGAGATGATGGATAGTTTCCCACAAATCCTTCGGTGGTTACCAAAAGGTGATGCATCTTCCTCGAGCGGAAGCGTTGCCCCCTTCAAGGTACAAATCAAATTATATATTCCTTTATTTTAAGGTCAGATAGACCCAGATGTTGTTGACAAGTGATTGAATCTACTATAAGGGTATTTTTTTGTCCATAACTTTTCGAATAGAGAAAAGATTACCTTTTTCACTCCTCAAAGTCATTCCCCATGTCAAAGATTGGTGGGAAACTTTCTGTGAGAAAAAGGAAACAGAGGAACCCTCATTATTTACAGTCGCGACCACCTGTGAATCCTTCATGGATTCTATTAAGGAAAAATACTACCCTGTCAGAAGTTATGACAACTTGTATACCAAATGGACCACACTGCGACAAGAGAGAGACCAAGCAGTGACAGAGTTCACAAATATCTTCCATACCTTGCGCACTAGGATGAGTATCAAAGATTCGGAGTGAAATCCGGTGCTCAAGTATAGAGGTGCTCTACATAGATACATCCAGACTGAAGTGGAATTTATGGACGTACATCCTTGGATGCAGCCTACCGATATGTCATAAAAATCGAGCAGAAGCTAAAACAAAAGATGTGACAATTTGGGCCTGGGAACCCCTCGCAGCAAAATCCAGGAAGGGGTGGCCCCAACCCATAGAACAAAGGACAGAGAAAATATGGGAAGTATCAGGGCAAACAGTCCAAGCCACAAGCAAATAAGGATAGTGAAAAGACAAAGAAAGATATCTGGAAGTGGTGCGACTTCCATAAGAGCCCTTGGCATAACACTATTGATTATCGCTCAAAGAAGTCACTGGTGGATGAAGTGAAAGCCTCTCAATCATATGTGGGTTCTGACTCTGAGTCAGAACCAAAAAGGGGAAGATGGATCATTGACGTGGAACTGAGTGTGATCCAGGTGGATATCGGTGGCCACCCACCTTTTTCAACTAGCTCAAACAGTTTTCTAGAAATTTTGGCAATTTACTATTTTTAGCAGGTTTTAACTTCCAGGGCCATTTTGAGGGCCTAAATGAAGGGTTTTTGAGATAGAGGTTTTCAAATATATTTGAAGGCATGATTGAGCCCCCAAAATGAATCTCCTCAAAGATACCTTTCGAACGAGCTATCATATGCCTAAAACGAAGATCATATTAAAAAGTTACGACCCCGGGAAATTGATGTACTAACTCACCCAAACGGGGCCCACATGACTTTTGGCGTTTCATCTCCCAAGGTTAGGTTTTTGGATGTCTAGGGTTTTTGGAATTCCTGTTTATTGTAAAAATGCCTTCAAAGCCTCATTGCAATCATCTTCTTGTGAATGCGAGTAGCCATCACATCTCTTCTCAGAGATAAGCTGCCACCATTCTAGCGAGTCTTTCACTGTGCATTTTTACAGTCTCTGTACATTTCTTTCATTAATAGAAATCATGTATTATTGTATATCTGTGTTTATGGTTGCATCTCTGATACATTTTTTTTATATTATTGAATATCTGTGATATCTCTGTGCATTTCTCTATTGTATCTCCGATCTCATTTCATGCCGAAAATAATCCGAATCAAAGTGCCACCATTGCTACCACCGATTTTCAACCTGGTGAGACAGACGAGACAGAAGAAGGTGAGCACCTCTTCCATTCATAGATGTGGGTAAAAGGCACCTTGTTGCACTTCATATTTGATAGCGGTATCCAGAGGAACCTCATCTCAGAAAAAGGTCATCAAGCAGTTGGCCCTACTGACAACGACGCACCCACAACCCTACACCATTGGATGGCTCCACCAAGGAAGTGATCTCTGCGTCAGCCAACATTGTCGATTGTCATACAACATCAAGTCCTTAAAAGACGAGGTATTGTGTGATGTTTCTCCTCTCAAAGTTTGTAATGTTATTTTGGGCCAACCTTATTTATGGAAATGTCATGCTATATATGAGTTTAGGCCTCGTATTGTTATTATTACTTTTAAAATGAAATTGTATAGGATACCCAAGGCAGTCCCTCCTAGTTATATTTCCTTGATCTATGCCAAGAAATGTAGGAAGGTCATCTCTCAGACTGGGAAATTTGTCTTCTTTGTGATTCACTCTCAGAGTGAGTGAAATATCACAGCTACATCCAAGGCCTCCGCGACCAATCTCTCCACACAATAGAAGCAAGTGAATAAGTCATTGGAAGAATACTCAAATATATTCTCCTCTCCTACCGAGGTACCTTTGCACTTCTAGTTCAAGCATCCAATCCATCTGACCCCATGTGCACCACTACCCAATGGGCCAGTTTACCGTCGCTATCTGTTAGAAAATGAGGAGATCAAGAGGTAGATCGAAGAACTTCTCCACAAGGGGCATATACGTCCTAGCGCATCACCTTGTGGGAGCCCAATCATATTGGTGCAGAAGAAAGATGGGACATGGTGACTCTACATTGATTACTGGGCCCTGAAAAAAATCACAATCTGAAACCAGTACCCGATTCCCCGAATCGACGACCTCCATGATCATCTCACAGGGGACAAATAATTCAGTAAGATTGATCTGAAGTCTAGCTACCACTAGGTCCCAATAGAACAGACAGATGTATGGAAGATCACCTTCAAGTCAAAATAAGGTCTTTTTGAATGGTTGGTCATGCCCTTTGATTTGAAAAATTCTCCAACAACGTTTATGAGGATGATGGATGATATCCTATGACCTTTCACCAATAAATTTGTAGTGGTGTATTTGGATGACATCCTCATCTACAACAAGACTTGGACAGAACACTTGTAGCATATTCAGCAGGTGTTGCACACTCTGCGACAACACAAATGATATGAAAACTTGGAAAAATGATCCTTCGACATCTACAGGGTCCATTACTTAGGCTACATCATTGATCAGCATGGTGTGCACATGGATCCAACCAATATCCAGGTCATCCATGACTTCCCAGCACCAACCCCACTCACTGAACTTTGGAACTTCTTGGGCCTCGCCAATTTCTATCACAGGTTCGTGTTGGGATTATGTTGGCCCTTGACCAAGTTTTGGAGAACCTTGGTCATGTTTGACCATTTTTGGGACTTCGACAGGATGGTCGAAGGAAGAGTGCAAGGCGAAGCGGAGATTGCAGTATCTCACCCTCTTTTTAGGGATTTTTGGGTTTAGGGTTTATGTAATGGGTATGGGATGTCATCCCATGGGTTTACCCATACCTTGGTCCCTTTTGTAATGTATAAATAGAATGTTGGGCGATGTAAGTAGAGAGAAGAGATGTGGTGCTAAGTGATATATTGTGTTGAGTGGAAGTGATGTAAGTAGTTGGATCTATGTTATTGAGTTAGCTTTGTGCATACTGTGTACATGAGAACTTGCAAAGCTAAGTGCAAGTGATTGTAAAGAGGCTTTGTGTTGTGACCTAACTCAAGGAAGGATGATCTGGCGAGGTGCATGCCGATCTCTTGTTCTATGTAGAGTGAGTTTTGATGCTCTATGCATGTAAGGATATTGACAAAAGATAATAAAGAAGACAAAGAGTTGGTGTGCGTAGCCCCACGCTAGGGATGAACCATGTATATCATGTGTTATGGTTGCTTTGTGCATTATGGTTGTTATTTGAGTTATTCTTAGTATAGCAATATATGTTAGATGCATCTGATATAGTATCTTAGTGCTTAGTAATGTGAATGAATAGTAGATCAGATCTATTTCTATATGCTAAGTGCTTGGAGGTGTTAGATCTTGTTGAATATTGCATTGTTTTGTAATTATATTTTTTTCCTGCGAAGTGGATAAAAGATAAATAATAATGAATGTTAACTGCTAAGTTCTCTTTTAAGTATTGTAATCACATATCTATGTCCCAGCTAGGTTGTAGACACTTGAGTCCTGCAACCACCCAGCCTCTACCTCGAGTGAGACTTCATCTGCTTCGTAGGTGTTGTCGAAAGGGTTGGTATTTAGAGTTTTGTTGGTGCATTGTTGAAGCGTTTAACCATGGGTCTGCCCCTGCCCCAACAAATGGTTATGTTTGCTAGGACCTGAAACTCTGATTGTTGGGAACTGAAGAAAGAGAAAACTTTGTGCGTAGATCTATTGCTTTAGTGTGTAGTATTCTACTTGAATTGTCAAGCTTTGTGCTAATAAAAGAAGATCGATCTGAAGAAAAGAGGTAAGATATTAAATATTTGTGCTCTGATAAAGGTAAGATAAGTGAATTTTTTTTTGAAAGAATGGATCTAGGTATGTTTGATAGATTTTTTCCTAGTCTGAAAATTAGGGCACCGCTAGAAGAAAGAAGATTTGATATGAATAGATATGATGGAACTAGTGAAAGATGTGTTATTCCTGTGCATAGAAAGAATGTTTGGAATAACAAATGGATGCAGGATCCTAGAATGATTTTTTTGCAGATCCACCACCATGATTACAGTGCGCAGTACATGAAAGGCTAGGGATCGTTCAAGAGAAAGAGAGGATTGACTCTTTGTTATAATTGTAGAAGACCGGGACATCTTGCTAAGGAATTCCCTGGTCGAGGTCCTGTTTTCCTTTGTTGTATGGCTACTGGACATGAATTTTTGGATTTCCCTAGAATGATTTCCAAAGTTGAAAAGATGAACATGAGACAAGAAGACCCTGAGGAAGTTCAAGAGACTAAGAATATGCTCAAGAAGCAGAAAGAATCAGAGACTGTATTATTGCAGATGAAAGAAACCCTGAATGATCATAGAGACATCAACTTATAAGAGGTATTAAAAGAGAAGGAGTGCATAGAAACAAGAATAGGAGACTTTGACATAGACTGTGTTCTAGATGAGGAAACACAGGTGAATATCATGATAGAAAGAACTTGGGAAATTTTGGGAAAACTTGCTATGGTTCCTTCATTGGGAGAAATAGGATTTTTTAAAGGGAAGATGATAACCCTATGTGGAAGAATTACCCAGATATCTATGAGTGCTCATGGAACTTCGATAGAATAAGAATTTGAGATCATTAATTTTGTTGAGAATAATGCCCCATTAGCTATTTTGCTAGGAAAAACTTGGGTTGAGAAAGATCATATATGAAGGAAACAAGAAGAGGAAGCTTTAGAACAGAAAAAGAAAGAACTAAGAGATTTCATGGCTAGGAGAATAGCACATTTATTGGAAGAATAGGAGGACAAGTCGAAGCTACTAAGCACCAGAGACCTGGTCGTCAAAGTTGAAAGAACACAGGAAGACTTGAAACCCTTGTCCATACAGGAGAGTAGAGCACCTACTCTAGAAAGAGAAGAAGTATTACTCTCGAACCTTATGAAAGACCCTCTACAATGCGAAGTTACTATGCCAAGAGAAAATAAGAACAATAATGGAAAGAGGAAACTAGTGACTCAAATCATAGGAAAAAAAGCCAGGAAGATCAACAAGAAGAAAGCAAAGTTAGAGAAATTACAGGAAGTTTGAGGGAGGAATTCGAGGAAGGAAGGTTTGTAGAACTAGAACTTTGTCGAGATATCAGAACAACGTATATTGGCACTTCACCACGACAAAGAAATATGACCGTTGGAGGTGTCTCGACTGTTATAACGATGCTCCAGAATGACTAGAAACATAGTTATTGTCGGAATGTTCTCCATTGGACTGTTGGGACTGCACCATAACGAATGGAATTGCATTGATTGAGGCATTCATGCCCATTGGAAGAGTAAGTTACAACATTGTATATTTATCCCATCAAGCGTTGCACCGATAACACTTTTTCCAATTGTGATTATCCGAGCCCATAAAGAAGTAGTTCCTTTCGCACATTGCTTATTGAGAGCTCGCCATCCATTCTTTTACATTGAGTGTTTTCTCACCGACCAGAGATATTAGATATCAAGCGTGTATGTCGGACGAATTGAGCACAGTAGAAAAGTCCATCGAATATATCCTAATAGAACTCATGGATGAAAAGGTGATGTCCGTAGGCATACAAGATTCATTGACGTGAGCATTGGAAGCATCCCCGTCGACTGTGCAGCATCGGTCTAGCTGACCCGTTGTTGAGAAACGTAGCCAACATTGTGATGACTTGGAGAATGCAAAGTACATCCCATCTATCCTGCTCGAATACATCCCACCTCTAGCTAGCACGGTGAGTCATGACAGTGTCTCGAGGGACTTCGACTACACCTTGATCACTATGTACCTCCCAAAGGGGATACACGCAGTTAGATTGCAGTTGGGACAGATTATGACATTGAATATCAATGACTTCAACTTGGGAGATCGCAAGAACCATGGAATGCTCGCACCACATAAATATTTGACCAAGACAAAGGGGATGAAGTCAAACATCATCCCCAAGCCATGGACCATGGACATCACGAGGTCCACCATCCTGAATGTAATGAATATACCCCACTTTGGAAGGCATCAGGAGGTTAACATGTGCGTTAAACTCCTCTTTTCTTTCTTCCATGCAGGTTATTTGTGGTTGTACAAACGCATCACCGTAGATCTGACGTTGATCCATCGGATCCCTAGATTAAGTATGCAAGGACTAGAACCACAATACTTTTATCCAGGGAAGGCTACAGATTTCACCCTGGCTCAAAGAATCAAAGACACCAATGGTGATGGGAAGGGGAAGTGAGGCTATAAGGTAGATTCCATCCAGAATGACACAGTGCACCTAGCCTTCCAGTTGATCTCTGGTATGCTAGTAAGGAATAACAGACCCATGCAGGTCATGTGGTTCGTTGTTAACCTCACGAGAAAATGCATTGAAGGACTACAAATGAATTAGGCAAGCTACCTCATCAACCAGTTAGAGAAAGACTACTGTGAAGCTTAGGATCAGGGCTATGAGTTCCATTTTAGCTGGATGTTGATCCTCATCACCTTCATTGCATGGGAGATGCTAGAAGGAGCGACCTTCCCTGAGATTGAGTCGTCTAAACCCCTCACTGCAAATTTCACTACGCTCTGGTACTTGAGAGACATGGCTAAAAAATGGCATTCAAACATGGTTTTCCATACCTATTACCTACAGTTGAAGAGGTCTATTGAGTCTTTCCCTCATATGACATCGAACACCCTGCATAGGTTGGCCATTTTTAAATTTCTACGCAGATAGACATTTTATTTATATCACTGCGCACGGAGATCGACATAAAGAAGAGCTTCAATCCTAATATAAGCTCACTGAGGAGGAAATGGAAGAAATAACTAAGGAATGGCCCACAGAGTTCCTTATACTAGTTGACCAGGAAGAACTGTCTAACCCCGACCTCATCGATATTCCTATGGTCACTCACGAAGAATGTGATGCACCCAAAAGTAGCAGAAGGAAAAAGAAGGAAGAGGTAGAGGAGTCGAACAACGCATCAGAAGAGACTGCTTCAGATTCACCTTAAGGGGGATGAGGTGACGAAGTAGATAAGGAAGAGAATGACACGAAAGAAGACAAACCAGAGTAGGGCGAAGTAACACCACCTAGGGAGCCCCTTCATGAGGCTGAGACATCCAAGAAAAGAAAGGTTTCTCCCATGAAACCTACATCGTGGAAGAAGTTAAAATCCAATAAACCGCCATTTAAGACTGTGCTAACAATGGATGACATCGACCTCATCATCGTTGTTGTATCAGATACCTCAGAAGACATTCTACAACACAATGAAGAAAATCAGGAAACCATGTATGATAGGATTGCAACAGAGTTGAAAGGGGTACAACAAGCCCTCTATTTCAACTGCACAGTTTCTACCACGCCTCCACCATCAAAAGGAATAGAGTTGGGAGATGAGCCTTCCCAACTACGTAGATTAGCAGACTCGACAGAATCTCGCCTTCGTCGTGTCTAGGAGGAAAAATAATATTCCATAGAGGCCCTGAAGCAAGCAAAAGAGGAATCCATAGAGAAACGTCAGGTTGCGCAGTAAGAATAAGATGACCTCCAGGCAAAGTTTGTAGAGGATAGAGCGCAGATCTAGAAGGAGAAAGAACAGCTGCTTGCAGAGAAGATTGGAGTTAAAGAAGCAGTCACTAGATCACTTTTCTCTGTGAAGGGATTTGAATAGATGGAAGAATACCTAATGGAGATTCAAGTGGGGAAGCTTGTTGAAGCCATTCAACAGCTCCAACAAAGAGTCACAAAACTCGAGTTACAAGAAGTACCAAGAACTCCACAGGAAGTGAGAGACCAGAGAAGAAACTTCCTGAAGTGTAGTCCAAAGAATCAAGACATTAGCATTAGAATGAAAAAATATTAGCAATCAAAGTGTGTATACCTGCAAGTGTCTTGCAGAAGACCCTAAACCAAGGAAACTGGAGTCACAACTCCAGGAGGCAAAGCAGTAAGTGAAAATAGTGCAAGCATAGTTGAAGCCATTATCAGCAGTCGAGAGGATTAAAAGGTCCCAAGAACAGTGCATGGTTCAACAACAGGTCCATGCCATATAGAGAAAGGTCATGGAGTGACTCAGAAGATGCAGCCAGTGTAGGATGAAGCTTGCACAATTTTTGAGTAAATTGAAGGAAGAGGTATAAAACTAGAACAAGTGGTCACCACAATATAAAAACACTTAGAAGGACCTGTGACCGAGAAGGTTATTCAAGAGTTCATCGAGTAGGAGGCTCTGGAGAAGCAATAGGTCGAGGCAACTCGAGCCAAGCTTGAGGCCTTTGAGGCAGAGTTACCCAGATCAGAGTGACTCGGGATGGGTCACAGGTGAGTGTTGGGGGCGTGTTGGCCCTTGACCATGTTTTGGAGAACCTTGGTTATGGTTGACCATTTTTGGGACTTCGACGAGGTGGTCAAAGGAGGAGCACAAGGTGAAGTGATGATCTTGTGATCTCACTTCCTTTTTAGGTATTTTTGGGTTTAGGGTTTATGTAATGGATATGAGATGTCGGCCCATGGGTTTACCCATGCCTTGGCCCCTTTTGTAATGTATAGATAGAAATCTAGGCGATGTAAGTAGAGAGAAGAGATGTGGTGCTAAGTGTTATATTGTGTTGAGTGCAAGTGATGTAAGTAGTTGGATCTATGTGATTGAGTTAGCTTTGTGCATACTGTGTGCATGAGAAGTTGAAAAGCTAAGTGTAAGTGACTGTAAAGAGGCTTTGTGTTGTGACCTGACCCGGGGAAGGATGATCTGGTGAGGTGTGTATAGATCTCCTATCCTATGTGGAGTGGGTTTTGATTCTCTGTGCATGTAAGGAGATTGACAAAATACAATAAAGAAGATGAAGAGTTGGTGGGCGTAGCCCCACGCTGGGGGTGAATCACGTATATCATGTTTTATGGTTTCTTTGTGCATTATGGTTGTTATTTGAGTTATGCTTAGTATAGAAATATATGTTAGATGCATCTGATATAGTAGCTTAGTGCTTAGTAATGTGAATGAATACTAGATCAGATCTATTTCTATATGCTAAATGCTTGGAGGTGTTAGATCTTGTTGAATACTGCATTGTTCTATAATTAGGATTTTCTCATGCAAAGTGTATAAGGGATAAATAATAATGAATGTTATCTGCTAAGTGCTCTTTTAAGTATTGTAATCACATATCTGTGTCCCAACTAGGTTATAGACACTTGAGTCCTGCAACCACCCCACCTCTACCTCGGGTGAGACTTCATCTGCTTCATAGGTGTTTCCGAAAAGGTTGTAATTAGGGTTTTGTTGGTGCGTTGTTGAAACATTGAACCCTGGGTCTGCCCCTGCCCCAACAAATTCTCTCATATCGCATGGGCCCTCAACCAAGTAACCAGTGGTAGCGGTAAGGAAATATTTGTGTGGGGCCTGTCCCAACAACAAGGCTTTGATGACTTGAAGAAGCGTTTGTGATCATCCCCAGTACTTTCATTACCAGACCTGTAACATCCCTTTGAGATCGATACATATGCTTCAGACTATGTTGTGGGTGTTGTTCTCACTCAACATGGCCACCCCGTGGAATATCATAGTGGGACATTATCAGATATTGTTCATAAGTACCCTACTTATGACAAAGAAATGTACTCCATTGTGCAGGCCTACCACCAATGGATACATTACATTCTTGGGAAGGAGACAATCATCCACAGTGATCACAAGCCACTACAGTTCATGCAGACCCAAGGAAAATTATAGAATGACCACCATCAGAAGTGGTCCACATAATTACAACAGTTCCACCTCAACATCAAGTATAAAACATGAAGTACCAAATGATTTGATGATTTCCTCAGCCGACCTCCATTCGTGGCACTCACCACAGTGCTAGACTCTTGCAGCCATGAGACCTCTGGATGGCCCCACCTCTATGAGACAGACCCTGACTTTTCCACCACCTATCAAATTTTGGGTGCCGACTCAGTGGTCACTAATTTCCATCTTCAAGATGGGTTTTTGTGTCATCTAGGCCATCTCTTCATTCCATCAAGAGAGCACATGAAGATGATTTTGGAATCTCACTATAGTCAGGTGGCATGACACTTTTGTGTCGAAAAGACAGTGGCACTGCCGCAGAAACATTTCTACTGGTCAAAACTTCGACAGGATGTCAGCAAGTATATCATCTCCTACACCACCTCCACTATTTCCAAACTGACCACTAAGAAATAGGGATTGTACACCCCCCTTCCTACTCTTGACAAGCCATGGGAATCCATCTCAATGGACTACATGTCTAGCCTCTTGTCCACCAAGAGGGGAAATGACTGTGTTTTTGTGGTTGTTGATCGCTTTTCCAAAATGGCGATTATAGTATCCTACAACAAGAACATCATAGCAGAATCCACTACCAAGCTCTTCATTGAATGAGTGTGGAAAGATTTTTGGATCCCACAAACCAATATCTCAGACCATGATAGTGGTTCCTCAACACGTTCTGGAAGAGCCTCTGGTCACTCCTGGATACCAAGCTCACCAAATTCACAGCCTTCCACCCCCAAACAGATGGCCAAACTGAGGTCGTGAATCAGATGATTGTACATATCTTGTGCATGTACAATTCAAAACACCCCCACACATGGGATGATAATCTTCACTATGTCCAACATAGCTACAACCAAGCCCTGCATAGATCAACTAGCCAAAACCCTTTCCAGGTGGGGTTGGGATTCCAACCATTGGGGCCCATGGATGTTGCACTATCCCTAGTGACCACCTCGACCGACTCATCCCTTGCTAGAACAGAAGCTGACAAGGCCACTCAATTCATTGAAAGGATCTAGCACATTTGACAATAGGTTCAGGATATTCTACAAAAGTCTAATGCCAAGTACAAGTAGCTCCATGATCAACATTGGGTGCCACATAAGTTTCAGGTGGGAGACAAATTTTGGTTGCACTTGCAGAAAGAACACCTTACATGGCCCCATTAGAAGCTTCCCCCACTCTATTATGGGTCGTACACCATCACCAAGGCTATGGGTGACAATGATTTTGAGCTCAACATTCCCCCTTTCCTTGTCCTACACCCAGTCTTCAATATGTCTCTCCTTCGGCCATATTTCCCACCATTATTGGACACCTCAGAGATAACAGAGCAGTTAAAACCAACAGAAATCAACCTTGACTGCATGAAACAGGAATCCAATGATAATATTATGGACACACAGATCAAGGGCACTCGTCAGCAAAGGATCCATCTTTATCGCATCGTCAAAGCAGGGCAACTCCTTCACCAAGGCAAGTGGCTCAGTCGAGGCCAAATTCAGCAGAAATTTCCTCATATGATGGAGGAACTCAACGAAATGCATACCATTTCTTCCTAAGGATGGAGGATTGATCCAAGTGGATATTGGTGGCCACCCACCTTTTCCAACCTGGTCAAAACATTTTTCTGACAATTTTGGCAATTTACTATTTTTAGCAGTTTTTAACTTTTGGGACCATTTTGAGGGCCTAAATGAAGGTTTTTCAGGATAGAGCTTCTTGTTTATGGCCAAAGGCTTTGATTGAGACCCCAAAATGAATTTCCTTGAATATTCCTTTCCAACTGGCTATCATGCGCCTAAAACGGAGATTGTATGCAAATGTTAAGACCCTGGAAAGTTGATGTACTAACTTACCAAAACGGGGCCCACATGACTTTTGGCACTTCATCTACTAGGGTTAGGTTTTTGGATGTCTAGTGTTTTTGACATTGTTGTTTATTGTAAAAATTCCTTCAGAGCCTCATTATAATCATCTTCTTCTGAATGAGCACAACCGTCACATCTCTTCCTAGAGATAAGCCACTACCATTCTAGCAAGCTTGTTTTCCATTGCATTTTATAGTTTCAGCTTATTTCCTTATTGAATAGAAAACCAGTTTTACGGTATCTCTTTTATTCTGTGTTAAGCATATTTTAATAATCTATATTCATTTCCTTTTTCTCATAAAATCCAAATTAGTGGTATCAGAGTGGTCTTCTCCTTATCGTCTTAATGCATGTCCCCAATGAGGTCAGGGTACATAGAATTGGGTCTCGAGCTTGTTTCTCTTGAGGACAAAAGATCTCGAACACCCAAGTGACATCTCATGGTAGGAGAAAATAAAGACGACAGGACAGGAGATCCTTTCAAAACTTTTATTGAGAAATCCCTCATGCAATAGAGGAACTAGATGATGGATAATTTTGTGCAAATCCTTCGGCGGCTACCAACAGGTGACACATCTTCCTAGAGCGGAGGCACTACCCCCTTCAAGGTACAAATCAACTTCAATATTTATATATTTGAATTTCAGATAGACACAAATGTTGTAGACAAGTAGTTGAATCTACTAGAAGGGTATTTTTCTATCCATAACTTTTCGAATAGAGAAAATATTACTTTTGCACTCCTCAAAGGCGTTCCCCATGTCAAAGATTGGTGGGAAACTTTCTGTGAGAAAAAGGAAACAGAGGAACCCTCATTATTTACAGTCGTGACCACCTGGGAATCCTTTAGGGATTCTATTAAGGAAAAGTACTACCATGTCGGAAGTTATGACCACTTGTATACCAAATGGACCACACTGCATCAAGAAAGAGACCAAGCAGTTTCAAAGTTCACAAATATCCTCCATACCTTGTGCACTAAGCTGGGTATCAAAGATTCGAAGCGACATATGGTGCTCAAGTATCGTGGTGCTCTGCATAGATAAATCTAGACCACAATGGTATTTATGGACATCTCATCCTTGGGCATGGCCTACTAATATGCCACCAAAATTGAGCATAATCTCAAACAAAAGACATGGCAATTTGGGCTTGGGAACCCCTCAGCAAAATCTAGGAAGGAGCGGCCCCAACCCACAAAACAAAGGACAGAGAAAATACGGACAGTATCAGGACAACCAGTCCAAGCCGCAAGCAAATAAGGACACCAGAAAGACAAAGAAAGATACTGGGAAGTGGTGCGACTTCCATAAGAGACCTTGGCATAACATTGTTGACTGCCTCTCAAAGCAGTCGCTGGTGGCTGAAGTGAAAGCCTCTGAATTAGATGCAGGTTCTAACTCTGAGTTTGAACAAAAAAGGGGAAGATGAATCATTGAACGTGGAACCCAGTGCCCCTGTTTCTACCACCAAGCTCCAGCCTGGTGAACCAAACAAGCCAGAAGAAGTTTAGTGCCTCTTCCATTCACAGATGTGGGTAAAACGCACCCTGTTGCACTTCATCGTTGATAGCGGTAGCTAGAAGAACCTTATCTTAGCAGAGGTCATCAAGCGGATGGACCTACCGACAATGTTTCACCCACAACCCTACACCATTGGATGGCTTTGCGAAGTAAATGATCTATGCATCAACCAACAGTGTTGACTATCATACAGTATCAAACCCTTCAAAGAAGAGGTATTGTGTTATGTTTCTCCTCTCAAAGTTTGTAATTTTATTTTGGGCCAACCTTATTTATGGAAATGTCGTGTTGTATATGAGTCTAGGACTCATAGTGTTATTATTACTTTGAAAAGGAAATTGTATAGGATACCCGAGGCAGTCCCTCCTAGTGTTATTTCCTTAACCTATGCCAATCAATGAAGGAATGTCATCTCTCAGACTGGAAAATTCTTCTTCTTCGTGATTCGCTCTCAAAGTGAGAAAAATATCACAGCCACATCCAGGGCCTCCACGACTGATATCTCCACACAACATTAGAAAGTGGATAAGGTCATGGAAGAATAATCAGATATCTTCTCCTCTCCTACTGGGGTACCTCTACATTGTCAGGTCAAGCATCTCATCGATCTAACCCCAGGTGCACCGCTACCTAATGAGCCACTCTACCACCACTTTGTGTTAGAAAATGAGGAGATAAAGAGGTAGATCCAAAAACAGCTCCACAAAGGGCACATACATCCCAACTCATCGCCTTGTGGGAGACCAATTGTGTTGGTGTGGAAGAAGGATGGGACATGGTGATTCTGCATTGATTACTAGGCTCTGAATAAAATCATAGTCTAAAACAGGTACCCGATTCCTCGAATCGACGACCTCCTTGATCAACTCATGGGGGAAAAATACTTCATTAATATTGATCTGAAGTCTGGCTACCACCAGGTCCCAATATAACAGACAGATGTATGGAAGACCTCCTTCAATTCAAAAGAAGGTATTTTTGAAAGGTTGGTCATGTCCTTTGGTTTGACAAACGCTCCAGCAACATTTATGAGGATGGTGGACGATATCCTATGAAATTTCACTAATAATTTTGTAGTGGTGTATCTGGATGACATCCTCATCTACAACAAGACCTAGGTGGAACACTTGCAACATATTCAGTAGGTTATGCACACTCTACGGTAGCACAAACTATATGAAAACTTGGAAAAATTCTCCTTCGGCATGGATAGGGTCCATTACTTAGTATACATCGTTGATCATCATGGTGTTCATGTGGATCCAACCAATATCTAGGTCATCCATGACTAGATAGCCCCAACCACACTCACTAAACTTCAGAGTTTCTTGGGCCTCGCCAATTTCTATCGCAGGTTCATGTTGGGATTTTCTCATATCGCATGGGTCCTCAACCAAGTAACCAAGGGTGGCGGTAAGGAAAAATTTGTGTGGGGAAAGTCCCAACAACAAGCCTTCGATGACTTGAAGAAGCGTTTGTGTTGATCCCCAGTACTTTCATTACCAGACCTGCAACATCCCTTTGAGATCGAGACAGATGCTTCAAACTATCTTGTAGGCATCGTTCTCACTCAATACGGCCACCCCGTGGCATATCATAGTGAGACACTATCAGATATTGTTCATAAGTACCCTACTTATAACAAATAAATGTACTCCATTGTTCAATCCTATCGCTAGTGGAGACATTACATTCTTGGGAATGAGACAGTCATCCACATTGATCACAAGCCACTACAGTTCATGCAGACCTAAGGAAAATTGCAAAATGACTGCCATCAGAAGTGGTCCACACAATTACAACAATTCCACCTCAACATCAAGTATAAAACAGGAAGTACCAAACCAATTTGTTGATTTCCTCATCCGACCTCCAGTTGTGTCACTCACCATGGTGCTAGACTCTTGTGGCCATGAAACCTATGGATGGCCCCACCTCTTGGAGATAGACCCTAACTTTTCCACTGCCTACGAAATGATGGGCACCAACTCAATGGTTGTTAATTTCCATCTTCAAGATGGGTTGTTGTGTTGTATGGTCCATCTCTATGTTCCATCAAGCGAGCACATGAAGATGATCTGGGAAGCTCACTACATTCGGGTGGAAGGACACTTTGGCATTGAAATGACAGTGGAAATGTTGTAGAAATATTTCTACTGGACGAAACTTCAACAGGATGTCGGCAAGTATATCAGGTCTTGCACTGCCTACGCTATTTCCAAACTGACCACTAAGAAACAAGGCATGTATACCCCCCTACCTACTCCTGACAGGACATGGTAATCCATCTTAATGGACTACATGTCAGGCCTCTCATCCACCAAGAGGGGAAATGACTGTGTGTTTGTGGTTTTTGATCGCTTTTCCAAAATGGTGATTCTAGTCACCTGCAAGAAGAACATCACAGCTGAAGCCACTACCAAGCTCTTATTTGAAAGAGTATGGGTACGTTTGGGATCCCAATGACCATTATCTCAGACCATGATAGTTGATTCCTCAGTACATTCTAGTCGAGCCTCTGGTCACTGCTGGATACCAAGATCACCAAATCCACTTCCTTCCACCCCCAGATAGATGGCCAAACTGAGGCCATCAATCAAATGATCTTACATATCCTGCACATGTACAATTCAAAACACCCCCGTACATGGGATGAGAGTCTTACCTATGTCCATCATAGCTACAATCGATCCCTGCATAACTCAACTGGCCACATCCCCTTTCAAGTGGGGTTGGGATTCCAACCATTGGGCCCCATGGATGTTGCACTACCCCTGGTGACCACCTCGTCCAACTCGTCCCCTGCTCCACTAGAATCTAACAATCCCACCCGGTTCATTGAGCGGATCCAACACATCCAAAAATAGGTTCAATATATTCTACAGAAGTCTAATGCCAAGTACAAGCAGCGGCATGATCAACATCAGGTGCGACATAAGTTTTAGGTGGGAGACAAAGTTTGGTTGCACTTGCAGAAAGAATGCCTTAGAGGGCCCCATCAGAAGCTTCTCATGCTCTATTATGGGTCATACACCATCACCAAGGTTGTGGATGACAATTCTTTTGAGCTCAACATTCCCCCTTTCCTTAGCCTGCACCGAGTCTTCAACGTGGCTCTCCTTCGGCCATATTTCCCACCATTATTGGACACCTCAGAGATAGAAAAGCAGTTGGAACCAATAGATATCAAACCTGAATGCATGCAACAGGCATCCAGTGATCATATTGTAGACACACAGATCAAGGGAACTTGACAACAAAGGATCCAACTTTATCGTGTCATCAAAGCAGGGAAGTTCCTGCACCAAGGCAAGTGGCTCACCCGGGGCCAAATTCAATAGAAATTTCCTCATCTGATGGGGGAACTCAATGAAATGGATACCATTTATTCCTAAGGAGGGAGGATTGATCCAGGTGGATATCGGTGGTCACCCACCATTTTCAACTCGATCAAAACAGTTTTTTGGCAATTTTGGCAATTTACAATTTTTAGTAGTTTTTAA
>JZKD02S1972874.1:42848-63828 GCA_000966675.3 Picea glauca | reverse complement strand
ATACCAAGGAGACATTTTCATTTTGAATCATCTTGTACTTGAACATTTAAGTGGGGTAAAAGGAGGTTGCCCCCTCGAAGAGGCCTATTATCTGAAATTATCTCTCTTTCAAGGCATTGAGTACTTTTCCTGAGGTTTTTCCATGCTATATTGATGTTTGGTTCTTAACATAGTGCCATTGGAAAGGTTTTTTCATAGTCATGATGTCTCCAGAGAAGCTACCATAAAAAATCAAGAAGAGGAAGTGATGGAATGCAACATTGGAACTGCTGAAAATCCCAAAATAGTCAAACTGTCCAAGGCACTAGCTCCAAAACAAAAGCACAAGTATGCTAGCCTCATGAAAAATTTTGTTGATATTTTTGCATGGTCGTATGAGGATTTGAAGACATTTGACAATGAAATCATCCAGTAGAAGATCCCTCTCAAGGCTGGTTCTAAGCTAGTCAGACAAAAGATTAGGAAATTTAATCCAATGATGATGTCCATAATTGAAAAAGAGTTGAAAATAATGCTTGATTCCATGATCATTGTTCCCTTTAGGTACTCAAATTGGGTTTCCAACTTGGTACCTGTGAGGAGAAAGAGTGGGGAAATTCACTTTTGTGTTGATTTCCAAAATCTCAACAAGTGTTCTCTAAAGGAAAACTACCCCCTGGCCAAGATGGACCATATCCTACAAAGGGTAGTAGGTTCTCACAGGATATCCTTACTGGATGGGTACTCTGGTTATAACCAAATAGCAATGAGTGAAGAAGACAAATAAAAAACAACATTTACTACCCCATGGGGGACATTCATGTACGAAAAAATTCCCTTCAGAATAATGAACGTAGGGGCCACCTTTCATAGGGCCAAGGACATAGCCTTTGTGGGGGGTAAATACAAATTCATGGTTATATATTTAGATGACATCAACATTTTCTCCAAACCAGATGATGAGTATTTATAACACCTTGAACATATTTTCAAAAAATGTAGAAGATATGGTATCTATTTGAATCCCAGGAATTCCCACTTTTTCATGCCAGAAGTTAAGCTCCTAGGCCACATCATATCAGCAGGGGGAATAAAAATATCCATAGAGAGTTGATGCCATTCAAAAAATTTAAATCCCCAGAAATAAGAAGTCTATCCAGTCTTTTATAGGAAGGATAAATTTCTTGAGGTACTCCAAACTTTGCTGAAATCATAAGGCCTATGACCAACATGTTGAAGAAAGATGTTTTTATTAAGTGGTCATTGGAGGAAAAATCATCATTCCAAAGGATCAAACCAACTTTGGTTGAAGCCCCTGTATTGGTCATCCCTAACTATACCAAAGAATTATTTATCTTCTCTTTTGCTTCCGAGGAAACCATTATTACAGTACTGCTGCAAAAAAATGAATACGGACATGAAAAACTCATATCCTTTTTTAGAAAATCCCTCCGAGATGATAATCTAAAGTATGGCATATTATAAAAGAAATATTGTGCATTGGTCAAGGCTTTAAAGGCCTTCAGAATCTATGTGTTACAGTCTATCACAACATCCCATGTACCTAGCAGCAATGTCAAGGAGATTTTGGTCCATCCATATAGTGTAGGGAAAAGAGGAAAGTGGATTTTCAAACTATTGGAGTGTGACCTGCACATAAAACCCACCAAGTTGATTAAGAGACAGGGACTTGCCAATTATTTATCAAAATCAAACAGTAAGGTGCTAGAATTGCATCAGACCTTCACCCAATTGAATGAACCAATGAAACAATCTGGACAAGAAAACATGCAGGTATTTGAAAACTACTATTCTTCACCTTGGTACAAAGATGTTATTTAATTTTTGCAGCATCTAGAATGCCCACCAGATTTGAAAAATACGAGGGCCAAGTCTCTCAAATTAAAATCTATAAAATTATGCATTTTTAATCAGAACCTATATTAGATGGATCCTACTGGAATCTTATTAAAATGTATTGATGAAAATGAATCTAAAGAAGTCACAACATATAGGCACATGGGAGTTTGTGGAGGACACCAGCATTGGAAAGCTACAACCCTCAAGATCCTAAGGGTAGGGTACTACTATCACAACCTTTTCTCTGATGTATTCACACTAGTAAGGGCATGTAATGAATTTCAAAAGCTTGCAGGAAAAAAACATTTTCTCTCACCTCCCCTAGAACCTATCAATACCAGTGACCCCTTTCAACAATGGGGATTAGGTTTCATAAGTGAGATAAATCCACCCTCTAATGGGAAACACAAGTGGATCCTCACTTCCACTTACTACTTTACCAAATTGATCGATGTCGTGTGCACCAGGAATGCTACTAACAAAGTGATTATGAATTTTGTGGAAAACAATATCATTGCTAGGTTCAGCTACCCTAGAAAGATTAAAATAGACAATGCACTACCATTCAAGTCCAAATCCATGATTGAATTCTATGGTATCCATAATATTTCCTTAACACATTAAATGCCCCACTAACATTAGGGGAATGGTCTAGTCAAGTCATCAAACAAGACTCTCATCAAGATCATCAAGCAATTGTTGACTGAAAACAAGAAATCCTGGGACTCTAAACTTAAGTATGCCTTGTGGGATGATAGGATCAGCACAAATAGATCCTTAGGAACCTTACCATTTAATCTATTCTATGGGAAAGATGATTTCTTCCCTACTCAACTCGGTCTACCAATTCTAAATTTCATACATGAAGAAATCGAGGAGACAAATGACATCCAAAGAAGAATATTTCAGATTATAGAGGTTCAACAAAAGAGAGAAGCACTGAATCAGATAATTGAGGCATACCAAAGCAATGTAAAATCAGATTTTGACAAGAAAACCAAGAAGGATATCTTTCAAGAAGGAGACATAGTCTTGAGGTGGGATGCCAGAAGGAAAAACAATCCTAAGCATGGTAATTTCAATAACCTCTGGTTTGTTCCTTTTAAGGTGGTTGAGATTTTGAACAATAATACATTTGTTTTGCACAATCTAGATGATACTAAGATTTTGGGAGGCCCAGTAAATGGGCGCTTCCTAGAACATTATTTTTCTTTAAATACTGAGGGAGGATCCCTCTTGTACCATATTTCCTTTCCTTTTTTGTTTGCATTTGATTAGTTAGTTTGTGTGTGAATAAAGATTCCATATCCCAACAAAGGCACTAGGGTTAGCTTCAATTTTAAATTACATAGATGTATGGCTGAGGGATAATTCCATATATACATGGATGATAGACAGAAACAAAGGCAAGTCATGATAAGTGGGAGTGAGGTTTCAATAGGTAAGGCAATTGATCTACTTTTCTTAGAACTCACAGGGAAGTGCCATCCCGACTTGGAACCAATTTTATAACCTAGGTCTTCACCCTTGCTGTTATGGAATAATTCCCTTGCAGATAGGTGAATTATCCCTTGGATTATAGACCCCTAATACCAAGAAATAAACATACAAATGGAAACTAACATCCCTTTGAATTCAATTACCTAATCAGAAAGAGAAAGAGAAAGAGAAAGAAGAAAGTGTGATGCACCTTATTCTATGGTTTGTCCTTACTGCCTCCAATCTAAGCTTGATCTCCAAACTCTTCAGCACCACTTGATACCTGCAACGCAATGGATAGAAAATGACAAAGAGCTCCTACTATACTCTACAATATTAGACTAATCAAATTCATCTATCAGGATCGACAATCATATGCAACAATAGACAATCTTCAAGGGAATAGGCCAAGTAATACTAATGAGAACTTTAAAGAAATACTTACAATCATAGATGGTGTTGTTGTAGCCTCCCCAAGTCCTCATCATCTATCCCTTGCACGATTATCCCAAGATCATAAGTTTGATATCCAAAAGATTCCCCCTCTCCTCCATGGAAATCCCCCATTATATAGGATTTGGAGGTTTAACCAATATGGATAAGATAACTCATAAGAATCACTAAAAAGGGATCTCCAAGATTTTTAGGGAGAAAATATCTCTCAAGGATTTTAGGTAGAAAATATCTCTCAAGTATTTTAAGGAGGAAATACCTCTCAAGATGCATTAAATTAGGATTTTTGTTTAAGAAAATATCTCAACCATCCATGAGATTCTCAACCTCTCCTTGAAAATAGGAGACTGAATGTGAGGTTGATTCTCACTGTTGGTCCCAAATTATGCACATGACTACTAAAGGGAATATCTAGGCCACCTCAAGTTGTGAATTGTTTGTTTTTTATTAATTAAGTTGGTGGTTCAGCTAAATTATAGGTTTTTCAAAGATGAAAATCTGACTAGACTGGCCAAACGCTATTAACGTAGGTTATCCTTAGCTAATGGTATGAACTTTGATAAACAATTGGGGATATGGAAATATAAACATAGGAAACAACAATAAGCAATGCAATGAATTACCTGCTATGTGATAATTAAGACTTAAAATGATATTTTAAGGCCTAGAAAATATCCAAATACAAATCATACAACAAGTTGTCAAATAAATGATATTTTACTAAAAAAATAGATGTTTAACAGGTTGCATAATAATAAAAAGATGAATTAGAACAATAGCTAAAAGAAGAAGGAAATGTACATTTCCCACCTCACAATTTACATCCAAGATGGAATTAAAACACATGAAGACTTGACCAAGAAAACACAATTGTCATCAATGTATATTCACCAGGTAGAGAGATTTACAATCATATGAGTAGGTCCAATCAATTTAAATGCTTGAATCTTCTCACTAAAACCTAAACCCTTCCCACATACAAAAATTGAATATTTATTAGAGTTGCAGAGACTCTTGTCCATTTGGGTCTGAGCCTTAACTCTATACTACCAGTTACAAAACAACTAATTAACTTAACTAAACACAATGTTGGAGTATATTAAGGAATAATCCGAGCTTGAATTAATAAAAAAAGAGTGGTTCTTGTCACACATAAAAGATCACTTATTATTCTTGAATTTAAAAGAGTTTTGCAATTAAACAAATAAAAAATTCTACTTAACAATGAAACTAAACTGATGTGTATGATGGAGCGAACTGAGATTTGATAGAAAATGACTAGGAGTGAAAAAATTGAGTTCTGTATTGAGAACTAGCATGCATGCGCAATGTTGGAGGCCACTGGAGACAACTGAATGTGTTAGCAGTGTTTTATCCCAACATATCTCTTGGAGGAGAGAATCAAGTCATATAGCATTTTCCCAGAGTCTCTGATATTCTTTCTACAAGCTTGATTATAGATTCTAGAGTTCCTGGTTGTGGAGTTACAGGGTACAGACTCCAAAACTTATGTTCTATATTGTTGTCTATCGTCGAACTATTTCCATATGAGAAACTTGATGACATAGACTGGCTCGATGTTCCCTAGTTGGAACCCTTTTCAAACTTCAAAATATGCCATTAATGAAGATAAGCCACTCCAAGAATTCAACATTCGGGAGTTTTGGAGCACAAAATATTCATACTCCCGGAGGCCCGGAATCCCCGAGTCATTAACCACCACTTATTACCTAGGATTTATCCTTAAACATTTGGTGTTTCAGCACTTCATAAATTTGGGGGTTCGGGAGCTGCGAATGTTGAGTTTGAGAATCTCCCAAAGTGACAATGCTACAGAGTGATGTGGCAGTTTGAGACCCACTTCAGTTGTTCGGGGGTTCAACACTTCGGGGCTTCGACACTTCATAGGTTTAGAGAACTGTGCTCACCTTGAGTTGAAATACCCTAGAGTTCTAAACTCTCAGATTCATTAACCATGTTTATCTTAATTAACCTAAGATTAATAAATTAATCATTTGGATTTCATGAGTGTCTAGGCTCTGGATCTTTGGGGTTCGAGATTTTCTAGATGTAAATTATGGATATCTATCGGATGGTTGAACTCCCATATCTGAAGTGTCTACATGATGTCACTATCAATGATGTGTCTGCATTAAGAGAGTGACATATGTCACCCAGAAATGAGTGAATGACGTAACTCAAATGGCTTGAAATGAGTGCCACGTGTTAGTAACCGATGGATGCCACATGTCACCATGGATGAATTCTATGTGGAATCTACCGATGGGTGCCATGTGTCACCATGGATGAATTCTACATGGATTAGACATTTCAACATTCATGAGTTTTCGAGTGCTAAGTGTGGAGATCTCTCGGATGGTTGATCTTGCGAAGTGATGTGGTGGTTCAACATTTGTGAGTTTTTGACAAATATGAGCTCAGATGTTTTGGCATTCGAGAGTTTTCTATAAATATGAGCTCAGAAGTTTTGGCATTTGGGAGTTTTCTACAAATATGATCTCGAATGTTTCAACACCGAAGTCAGGAAGTGCAGTTTGTGTAACTCTGCAATTAAACCTCGTGCCTTTCTAGAAATTCAAATGTACGAGAGTTGTTGATCTGAGTGGCCTATTGGATGGCTAATCTCCCAGATCTGACATGTCTACAAGATGTCACTATCGCCGATGTATCAACATGAAAAGAGTGACACATGTCATTTGGAAATGAGAGAATGACATAACCCAAATGGTATGAAATGAGTGCCATGTGTCGATGACCTATGGATGCCACATGTCACCATGGATGAATGCTACGTGGCTACGACGTTTAGGAATTCGAGATTTTTTGAGTGCTAAGTGTGGAGATCTCCCAGATCGTTGATATTGCGAAGTGATGTGGCGGTTCAACATTCGAGATTGTTTGACAAATATGATATCAGACATTTCGTCATTCAAGAGTTTTTGATAAAGATGAGCTCAGACGTTTTGGCACCGAGTTCGCGGAGTGAAGTTTGTGTAAATCGATGATTAAACCTATTTCATTTATATAACTCTAAATGTACAAGATTCGTTGATATGAGTGTCCTTTTGGATCTCCACTGTTGCAAATTTAACCCTTTTGTTCTCACAATCTGAGCCCGAAATTGACTACTTTGAATTTTTTTGTTTTGTACATGGGTGTTCCCTGTGCATATAAAAGACTTGCTCAACCTATTGCATTCTCAATTAGTGATAAACGTGATGAAAATTCTTTTCAAACTCAAACCAAAAAATGTAATCACCTTTCAAGGAAGCAAAAGATGGTGCAAAATAAGTAAAAAACAGGTAAGGGCCATTAAATATGAGTGATTAAATCATGGAGAATAAGCTTAGCAAAAACAAAAAAAAAATCAGACTTGATGGATGTATAGGATAGAAGAGGGAAAGAGAAGGGGTGCAGACCTAGATAAAAACATTGGCTCCAACCAAGGATATCCCTTCCTTGTGATGTGCTATGAATAGTATATCATGTGCCTTACCTCTCAAAACCTCGCTCCCACTTGTTGTAACTTACCTATGTTTTGGTTTTCCATCCATTTATATATACTTCTACTGACCATATTTAGAGATGGTGCCAATTTTTCCTATCCTCTAAAGTAAGATCAAACCAACAACACTAACACACCCTAGTGATTTTTTGGGGCTATAGATTCTTTATTCACACAAAAACTAACTAATCTATAGCTACACCCCAGTGAAGTTGTTGGGATGTGGAGTCTTATTGATGATCTAATGTATAAACAAACTGAAAAATAAATGCTCAATGATGAGCTTATTCAACACACCCCTACTCTAACCAACTGAAATTGAATAATCAAGTATAAACAAATTTCCAAAATAACCAATCAAGGAATGGGTTTCTTGGCATGTCTTCATGTACAATGCTAAAAACATGAAATGACAACAACGTACACAACAAAACTTCTAATGGTAGTGCATACTTACTGCCACACATTGTGTGCATCATACCAACAACTACAACATTAGAGACCCATGTTGAAATTAAATCCATCCAATTAGATATGGGATCATCAAGAACATGAGGAGACTCCAGATGATCTAGAAGACTGAGTCATTTTTGTTTGAAATATGTTATATGAATAAGACTGGGTTTCTCCTGTCCTCATTGAAACAACTAGTGAAAGTCACGTGATTCAAAACCATTAAGGGAAACAAAACACTCTTGATACTTCTCATATTGTTGTTTGAAATGAAAGAGTATGTCTTCTACATTGTTGGTTTTTTCTTGTTCTTGCTACAAAATTTCATTTCCAAACTTATAGATTTCTTGTTTCTCAACGATTTTAGGGGAATGCAGATCCACATATACTATAGAAGAATATTTGAAATTTTTATTTGGTAGCTCCCCTTCATAACCAGTAAATGGAGTTTGTTCAACTTCAAATAAATCATAAACATGTGATAAATCCTCATGAAAAAATTGAGCAACAAATTGATCAAAGTCATGATTATCATTAGTTGCATCATGAACACAAAGATAAAAAACCTTCTAAGAAAACTCAAACTAAATAAGGATTTAACATCAACATTTATTTCCTTGTCATCATCATTTTCAATTTTAAAAGAATGTTGAAAGTCATCCTATTGTATAACAGAATTGGAAGATGATACAACTAATAATGTATCTTCTTCCTCTTCCTCATCATTATCGCCCCCTTCATCTATACTTATAGAATAAATAATAATTGATTGTTGAATATTAGGTCCAAATTCTTCACAATAGTTTTCAAAAAGTAAATCAGCTGGAAAAAACCTTTTACAATGATCACTAAATGATGCATGGAACTATTTCAGGGAAGATATGACAGCAGGAGGCAAGGATCAGTGCCATTCACGAACATCTCCCTCTATTGAGTACATGAAGATATTCATTAATACATCCCCATGATGTATACCCAACTGATGCATGACCTCATGGAATTCAAGTAAAAGATCTGCGTGGTTATCATCTTTATCTTCTCTAAATCTAGGTAAGTAATTACCCCACTCATCTATAGTAGGACAGTATTTGGAAAACCAGGAACAATAGAGAAATTAAAAGGAGAAAACCTTCGATCCAAGATGGATTCCATATAAAAAAATGTCTTCTTAAAATTGTGGATTCGTTGGGTGAATGATCTACAATCTGAATGTGTATGGTCTTTGTTCACCATCAAAGATAAGATCTGATCGTTGTCGTTCTCCCAGTGAAATATATTTCATTAATATGATCCCTGGAAATGGCACCATAAGATGTTGGTCCTAAAGTCTCCACTTGAATACTAAAGGGAAGAGCTAGGACACCTCAAGTTGTGAATGTTTTTTTTTTATTAATTAAGTTGGAGGGTCAGCTAAATGATAGGTTTTTCAAAGATGAAAATATGATTGGACTGGCCAAACGATACGAATGTAGGTTCTCCTTAGCTAATAGTATGAGCTTTGATGAACAATTGGGGATATGGAAAGATAAACAGAGGAAACAACAACAAATAATGCAATGAATTACCTATTGTGTGAGAATTAAGACTTAAAATGATATTTTAAGGCCTAGAAAAATATCTGGATACAAATCGTCCAGAAGGTTGCCAAATAACTGATCTTTTTACTTAAACAATAGTTTTTTAACAGGTTCCATAATAATAAAAATATGAATTAGAACAATAGTTGGAAGAAGAAGTAAATGTACATTGCACACCTCACAATTTGCATCCAAGATGAAATTAAAACACATGAAGACTTGACCAAGAAAACACAATTGTCATCAATATATATTCACTGGGTAGAGATATTTACAATCATATGAGAAGGTCCAATCAATTTTAATGCTTGAATCTTCTCACTAAAACATGAACCCTTCTCACATACAAAAACTGCATATTTATCAGAGTTGCAGAGGCTCTCATCCATCTGGGACTGAGCCTTAACTCTATACTACCAGTTGTAAAAAAACTAATTAACTTAACTAAACACACTACTGGAGTATATTAAGGAATACTCCGAGCTTGAATTCATAAAAAAAGAGTGGTTCTTATCACACATAAAAGACCACTTATTATGCTTTAATTTAAACGAGTTTTCCAATTAAAAAAATAAAAACTACTGCTTAACAATGAAACTAGACTAATGTGTATGATGGAGCGAATCAATATTTGACAGAAAATGACTATGAGTGACAAAACTAAGTTTTGTATTGAGAAATGGCATGCATGCGCGATGTTGGAGGCCACTAGAGACAACTGAATGTGTTAGCAGTGTTTTTCCCCAACTTATCTCTTGGAGGAAAGAAGCAAGTTATCTTGTGTTTTCCCAGAGTCTCTGATATTCTTTCTGCAGTTTGGATTATAGCTTCTAGAGTTCCCGGTTGTGGAGTTGCAGGTTCCAAATTCCCTAACTTTTTCTCTTTGTTTTTGTCTATCGTTGAACTACTCCTAGATGAGTAACCTAATGATGTGAAGTGACTCGACATTCCCTGGTTGGCACCCTTTGCAAAATTTAAAATATGCCATTAACAGAGATAATACACTATAGGAATTCGACATTCAGGAGTTTTGGAGTGAAAAATATTCATATCTCTCGGAGGCTCGGACTCCTAGAGTGATTAACCACCAGTTATTTCTAATTGACCTGGGATTTATCCTAAACATTTGGTGTTTCGACACTTCGGTAATTCAGGGTTTTGAGAGCTATGAATGTTGAGTTTGAGAATATACCAGAGTGAAAATGTTGTAGAGTGATGTGGTAGTTCAAAACCCACTCTGGTTGTTCAAGTGTTCGACACTTCGGGGCTCCAACACTTCATAGGTTTGGAGAACTATACTCACATTGAGTTGAAATCCCCCGGAGTGATAACCTCTTGGATTCATTGACCATGTTAATATTAATTAACCCAAGATTAATGCTTTAATCATTTCTCATTTAGGGAGTTTCTGGACTCAGGCTCTTTGGGTTTAGCAAGGTTTTGGATGCAAAGTATGGATACCTCCCAGATGAATGATCTCTCAGATCTGATGTGTCTACATGACATCACTATCGCTGATGTGTCCACATAAAGAGAGTGATATAGATCACCCAGAAATGAATGAATGATGTAACACAAATGGCCTGAAATGAGTGTCATGTGTCATTGAACAATTGATACCATGTGTCACCACAGATGAATGCTACATGGCAGCCACCAATGGGTTCCATGTGTCACCATGGATGAATGCTATGTGGCTCTGATGTTTTGGCATTTAGTATTTTTTTAGTTCTAAGTGTAGAGATCTCTCGGATGGCTGATCTTATGAAGTGATGCAACAATTCGACATTCGATAGTTTTTTACAAAGATGATCTCGAACATTTCATCATTTGGGAGTTTTCTTCAAAGATGAGCTCATACGTTTTGACGCCAAAGTCATAGAGTGAAGTTTGTGTAACTCTGCAATTAAACCTCACTCCTTTTTGGAACTCTGAATGTATGAGATTCATTGATTTGAGTGGCCTGTTGGATGCCTAATATCCCAAATTTGACGTGTCTACATGACGTCAGTATTGTTGACATGCCTGAATTAAGAGAGTGACATGTGTCACACGGAAATGAGCGAATGACATAACCCAAATGGACTGAAATGAGTGCCACTTATCAGCAACCAATGGAAGCCACATGTCACCACGGATGAATGCTACATGGCTCTGACATTTTGACATTCAAGAGTTTTTAAGTGCTAAGTGTGGAGATCTCTCGAATGGCTAATCTTGCGAAGTGATGTGGTGGTTCGACATTCAGGAGTTTTTGACAAAGAGACGTTTCAACATTCAAGAGTTTTCAACAAAGATGAGATCAAGCGTTTCGGTGTTGAAGTCACATAGTGAATTTTGTGTAACTTTGTGATTAAACCCCGTGCCTTTTTGGAACTAGAATGTACGAGAGACATTGATCTTAGTGGCATGTTGGATCTCCACCATTGAAACTTTAACCTGTATGTTCTTGTTCGACAACACATGTATTCCAAGAGAGGATGAACACATTCAGTAACCACTCACAAAACCATATCAAAGATCAACACACTAATGTTTTGACATGGTAAAACTCCTACGGGGAAACATCCACGGCCCTACCCAACACGACCACTTGGAGCAGTTTATTAATGAAAAAGAAAAAGATTACAAAGAAATTTTACAGGAGATTTTCTCACAATCGATCATCAATAAATGACCCTTCATGCTCTTTAAATAGAGATCATGGACCAATCGGGTGTTAATCCATTGATCAATGGTCATTAAGATCAAGGAGAATATGAATCGTCAGATCACTCTATGTCAAGAACATATCGTGACCGTCAGATTTCCTAACTCCAAATTCATACTAATGCATACTAAAGAAACACACTAAGAAACACACTTTTACCTAACAACACATTAGGCCAAGTAGATCTTAACTAAATCCTAAGTGTCTAAATATCGTAACATCCCCCCTTAAGAAAAACTTGGGATAGGATTGAAGGATTTACAATAGTGACACAATAGGAGAAGGAAGGAGGCATTAGAGCCTATCCCCCCTTAATGAAAACTTCTTGAACTCCTAACATAGATTGAAGTTTGGAAAAATTCTCTTCTGTAAGAGACTTTGTGAAAATGTATGCAACTTGATCTTCTGTAGGGAAAAAGAGCACTTCAATAACTTAATCGTGAAAGAGATATCTGATGAAGTGCATGTGTAGCTTGATGTTCTTATTGCATTGATGTTGAACTGGGTGTTTAGCGAGATTGATGGCACTATGATTATCACACCAAAGTCTGGTTAGATGTTGCTGCTAAAATCCAAATGATGAAAGGATCTATTGAAGACACAAGGCTTCATGACTTGCATTTGTCTCTACTCAGTACTATGCTTCTGCTAAAGAAATTTAAATAGCATGTTGTTTCTTACAAGCCCAAGTGACAAGTCCTAAACCAAGGCTGAAAACATAACTTGCAGTAGAGTTCTGATCATCAGGTTTGTCGACGCAATCTAAATCAATGAAACTAACCAATAAAGGAGTCCCCCTGAAATGTAATGTATCCCAAACTGAACTGTACCATGGACATAGTGAAGCATTCTTTTATCTACTTTCCAATGGATTTCATGGGGTGTTTTCATATACCGAGAAATAAGACCAACAACAAAGGAAATATCAGGATGGGTATGAGTCAAGTATAAGAGGCTACCAACTAACTGATGGTACAGGGTGGCATCAACATTGGGAGAAGTATAGGTGGAAGTAAGCCTGACTCCAAACTAGAAGGGAGAAGGCGTTGGTTTACAATCATCCATGTGAAAGCAATGAAGGTCACAAGAATACTTAGACTGGGAAAGAAAAATTCCTTCATTGGTTTGCAAAACTTGGAGGCCAAGGAAATAGTGCAAAAAACCTAAGTTTGTGATTTCAAATTTCTTCTTAGGGATGGTTTTCACATGTTTTAAAAGTTTTGACTCACTACCAGTAAGGATAAGGTCATCAACATAAATTACAGGTATTATAAGATGGATTCCTACTTTCTTGGTATAGACATTAGGATCATAATGGAATCTAGAGAATTGAGTGTTAATAAGAAAGTTTTCCATTTTGGCATACCAAGCTTAGGGATATTTCTTAAGACCATAAATAGATTTCTTAAGGAGACAAACAAGGCTAGAGTCATTCTGGACATATCTAGGAGGTTGTTCCATGTATATTTCTTCTTGCAAATATTCATGCAAGAAGGAGGATTTAACATCCATCTGATGGACCTACCATTTATGTGAGGTAGAAAAGGAAAGAAAAAGGTAGATGGAATTCATTTTGGCTACATAGGAAAAGGTTTCATTATAGTCAATTCCTTCAACTTGGAAAAATCCTTTGGAAAATAACCAAGCTTTGTGTCTTTCAACACTTTCATCTGATGCATACTTAGTTCTGTAGACCCAATTACATATGACAAGTTTTCTTCCTTTTGGAAGAGGTACAAGATCCCAAGTATCATTGGCCATTAAAGAATGATACTCGTCATTCATTGTTGTATCCCAATCTGGATGACCTAAAGCTTCTGCAAATTTCTCTAGATCATGAGTCTCTAAAACTTGATCCAAAAGAGAAGAGGCTCGCTAGAACTATGAATGTGTCCGATGTTGATCTGAAGGATCATCGACAACATCACCAGTTGCTTATCATGTTGAACAAACCCATCTAGGAAGTTGTGGAGATGGTGTTGGTTCATGTTCAAAGGACTCATCTGGAGGAAGGTGAGAAGGAGGAGGTGTATTTTCATCCTCACTGTCATCATCTGAAGAAGAAACCAAAATAGGAACAAAATAAGTCACAATTGTAGAATTAGGCTCGCAGGTCGAAGAAGGCACAATCATCAAATTACGATAGCATACCAAGAGATTTTCATCAAATTTAACATCTCTTCTAACAATAATTTCATTACAATTTGGTTGAAGAAGTCTATAACCTTTGACATCTTCAGAATAACCAACAAATATACACTTCTCACTTTTAGGCTGCAATGCTTTCCTTTTCTCATCAAGAATGTGAGCCCATGCTATACTACCAAATACACAGAAGTGACTTACATCTGGTTTAATTTTAGTCAAAGCTTCTTCTGGTGTTATATTTTTAAGAGCCTTTGTGGGAGTGTGATTTAATATGTAATTTTCATAGTTGATTTCTTCCACCCAATACTTTAGACGTAATCCCTTAGATTGGATCATACAATTAGCCATTTCTTTTAATGTGCGGTTATTTCTCTCAGCAACACCATTTTTTTGTGGTGTATATGGAACAATGTGATGCATTTGGATGCCCTATGTAGTGCAGTAACTTGTAAAATTATTGTTCACATATTCACCTCCATTATTTTTTCTTAACTTTTTAATTTGATGTCCAGATTTCTTTTCTACAAGGACCTTGTAGGTCAAAAAATTTGCTATTAAGTTTTAAGAAGTAAACCCAAGTAAACCAAAATAAAGCAAAAAAAATAATACCAAAATAATACTCTGCAAAAATTTAAAAGATTCATATTCAGGCTTTATACCTCCAGATCTGACTGAAATGGTCATATCTTTGGAAAACAAAAACCTTTTTGAGTGAAACAAAAAGAGTTCCTCTCAGACCATAAATGTACAAAAATTATAGAAAAAGGATATGAGACAACTCGGTTTCACGATCTCGATCTACAACAGGAGTGGGTCTTCAACCTGACTTTGATACCATGTTCGACAACACAGGTATTACAATAGAGTATGAAAACCTTTAGTAACCACTCACACAACCATATCAAAGATTAACACACCAATTTTGTGATGTGGTAAAATCCCTACGAGGAAACATCCACGACCCCAACCAACATGACCACTTGGAGTAGTTTATTAATGCAAAAGAAAAAAATTATAGAGAGATTTTACAAGAGAGTTTCTCACAATCGATCATCGAAAAATGACCCTCCATGCTCTTTAAATGGAGATCATGGACCAATCAGGTTCTAATCCATAGATCAATGGTCGTTAAGATCAAGGCGAATATGAACCATCGGATCACTCTATGTCGAGAACATATCGTGACCATCAGATTTCCTAACTAGAAATGCATACTAATACATAATAAAGAAAAACACTAAGAAACACACTTTTACCTAATGACACATTAGACCAAGTAGATCTTAACTAACTCCTAAGTTTCTAAATATCCTAACGAGTCTCAGAATTTGAACATAAAATTGACTGCTCCAAATTGTTTTGTTTTTTCCATGGGTGTTCCCTATGCATACAAAATACTTGGTCAGACTTATACATGCTCAATTAGTGATAAAAATGATGACAAGTATTTTCAAACTCAATCCAGAACATGTAGTCACCTTTCAAGGAAGAAAAATATGGTGAAAAATAAATAAATAAATGGGTAAGGGCCATTGAAGTTGAGTGATTAAATCATGGAGAATAAGATTAGCAAACACAAAGAAAAAATCATACTTGATGGATGTATAGGGTAGAGGAGGGAAAGGGAAGGGGTGCAGGCCTAGTTTAGAACACTCACACTAAATTAATTTCTTTTTTTATGCATATTAATAATTAATTCATGTGTGCATAGTATTTTGACCCTCATTTAATATATTTCTCCTCCACATTGAGTAGGGATTGTGAAAAATGTTCTTTCATGGTGTTAGTGTATGTGACACTATCATGACACTTGCGACACTTAGGGTGAGGTACTTAAGTGTGGCATTTTGGTGTGTAACAAATAGTTTTTAGAGCTTAAGGTTACAGATAGAACATATTAGGTTTAGAATGATGGCTAAATATGTGGAAGATGAAAGGGAAATATACATATATAAGGAAAAAGGTCGGGATAGTTATTCAAAATGTGTATTTGATTTATTTAAGAATCTTCTTAGTGAGGAATATGGAAGATTCCAAATGGAATTTTGATTTAGAGAAAGAATTTGAGATGAAAAATGTGCATATCAAATGTGGATGTTGAGAAAGAAAAACTATATATAATTCATGATAATGCATGTGCAGTAGGTACACATGGATGTGCAAATCATTGAAATATGAAAGGTGGTTTAAAGAGAAGATAAAAGGGTTTGAACCATTGATTAAGGATGAGAAGAGACACTCAAATAAAGATTGTCATGTCAAGACTTATTTACAATATGATCAAAGGCTAGGAATGGAGAATGCAAATATATGAATCTAGGTATAGCCATGAGGGTTTTGGAAACCTAGGAAGCTAGAAATTTATGTTTAAAGGAATTCACTACAAGAAATCGATTTATGTTAATCAGAATTGCTCATCAAAAGTATGGTGCAATATTAAATCATTCAATGGATGAAATAGTGAAATTCCATTCACTCTAAAGAGTGTTAATAGATACACAAAATGATGCATTATTTTCATATTTTTTCTAAGAAGGATGTAATTAGACTTCAATGAGAGGTATTCCATAAATTTAAGAAGATTCCATAATTGGACAAAGTCCATGAATAACTAGAGATAGTGGAAAACGGTACCACAAGGTGGATTCCAAGATAGTTGGAGTATATTGAAGTACTGGAAGAATGATGATAACAATGAAAGGGGATTGTTGATGCATAGAGAATGTTGAGTGCATTTCAAGAGTATTGAGTGCCTTCCCAAAGTAGAATGGGATGAAAAGTCAAGAAGAATGCAAGTATGGAAGTGGTATTTAGAAATTGAATTCATAAGAATAACATGAAGTAGAAAATGGTACTATGCTTGACATTGTATGCAAAGGAGATGGAATCTGGGGAAAAAAGAAACCATCTAAATTGGAAGGGAATAAATTGTGATATAATAAACACTAGAAGTACCAATTGAGGTTACAATGGTGTGTAAAATAAAGTTGACTCCTCCAAGGTAGTTTTTGTGAAGCTAAAAAGAAGAAGAGGAGATATATGTATAATTATATCATCTTGGGATAGTGATTAATGAAGTCAAGTTGATTCCAATTGGCTAAGTAAGGAGAATATAATAGTACAGGAACCACAATTTCTAAAGTGTTTAGACATGGTAAATTTGGGTTAGATGGTTTAGAAAAGTAAGTGGATGATGAAGATTCAAGGTAAATAAGATATAATTGTTGGAATGTAAACTAGCCAAGTATGATTTGGCTAGAAAGTGATCAAAGAAGCAAGAAATCACACTTGATTATTACAGTAAGAGAACAAAAGGATACAATAATCCAATGATATTTGAGGACAACCAGGAATAACAAGGGAGCTGAAAATGATAATGATATTGATGCATTTTTTGTAGAAAAAAATGTGACCATGACGAAGATGACAACCAAGCATAGTAAAAGATGTTGGAAAGAGAACATAAATGAAACATTTAAGTGTGTTGAAATGTTAATCATTGAGGTTGATTTCAATGCTAGTTTGGTCAAACAAATGGAGAATGGATATTTAGAGTGCAATAGTAATATTCAACTAGAATAATGTATGTTACTGTAATATCAATATTGAGAGGATTAGCCAAAATATAGTTGGGATGGTAAATGTCTACATAAAGGAAGTAATTGTCGTGTGGTAGCACCAGTGGGAAATATTGGTTGGAATTCCAAAGGGCCAAGTTGTATTTGTTTGGAAGGTGCTCAACAAGAAGAAACATGGCACAAATGGGAAAAATTAAGGCATCGAGTATCCAGAATATACAGGAATTCAAGGACCACCATATACAATGCAAAAATTGTTGGATATGTGTTATATTCTTTGCATGTGTGTGTGTGGGCACGTCATATATGACAACTGTGTCTGGCGATCCCTCTTGTAGTGCTCTTTGTGTTGTGTGCGCCAGGTGATTTCCTAGGGGGGTCCCAGGGGGGGCAGGTATGCCCCCCCTGGTTATGCACAGTGTTCAACAACGGGCGGTAGGCTGGGGCAGCACCCCAAAAATGTTTTTGGGGCACTTTTTGCTATTTTTAGCAGTTTTGAAAATTAATCCTGGATTAATGGATTAGGGTTTTGGTATCTATGAAATACCTAAAAACATTGTATATATATTGTATGGTGAATGCTGAAATTTGAAATAATGCATATATGAAAGGTTTTCCTGGTTGAGGGTTTTCAGTATAAAATATCTGTGTACTCTGTGTATGAACCATTGATTAAATTATGTTTTTCTTAAGAGTCTATATGCATTGCTTTAATTCACAAGTTTAAAACTTACATGTGGTATCAAAGCTCATTTTTGGCTTCAGAGGGACACCTTTGTTGTTGAGGGTTTGGCTTGGGCTTGATAGATCAAGTTTATCTTGGGTCTGTGATAAACCTGGGTTTAGTGGGATCTTTTGTAGTGGAGATTCAAGTATAGAAAGAGGAATAGCGAGCTTCTCTAGAATTGAGATAGAGAAGTTCAACGGTAAAAGCTTTGAGCTATGGAAGCTCAATATGGAGGACCTTCTTGTAGACAAAGAGCAATGGATCATTGTGGATCCTGGTACACAACCTACTGGTACACCATCTAATAGCACATAGGCTACTTGTACACAACCTACTAGTACACAAACTACTAGTACACCAGCTACTGGTATGTCAAAGGAAGATTGGAAGAAGTTGGATAGAAGATCAAGGAGTACTATTCGACTCTCCCTGGAAGATTCAGTTTTGTTGAATGTCTCAGGAGAATCTACATTCAAGGAACTATGGGATAAGTTGGGGAATTTGTATCAATCAAAGTCCCGGGTAAACAAGTTGTTTCTTCGAAGGAAGTTGTATCATCTTAGGATGGAATATGGAGATTCTGTGACAGAACACCTAAATGCCTTTAATACTCTGGTAAGTCAACTTGTCTATGTTAATATTACGATTGTAGAAGAATATAAGTGTATTACTTTGTTATGTTCTTTGCTAGACTCTTGGGATAATCTGGTTGTAGCAATTGGTAGTACCACTCAATCTACATTGAAGTATGAAGATGTAGTTTCATCCTTGTTATCTGAAGAGATGAGGTGGAAAACCATGGATAGTCATAGCACAGATGATTTATTTGTAAGAGGTCATACCCAAGACAAGAATCCTGGTAAACCTTCAGGGGGGGAGAGATCTAAATCTACAGGTAGATCTAAGTCTCCAGGAAAATCTTTGAGGAAATGTTGGAAGTGTGGTAAAACAGGGAATTATAAGAAAGATTTCAAGTCTAAGAAGGTTGATAAACCAAAGGGATCTGATAGTACCTCTTCCACAGAGGCAAAAACCTCCACTAAAGAAGGATGTGATGTTTACCTGGTGTTAGGCAGAGATATTGTTGTTTAATTCCATTGTAATACTTTCCCAACTATTTAATTTGTCAATCCGAGGTTTGTAGTCTTACGAAGCACACACACTATATATGTAGGACTGAAGTAGAAGTAATATAATTTAAATTGCTGAAATGAAATTAATCTAGGAAAGAATCGAAAGAATAACTAGGAAATAAGGAAATTAATCTAGGAAAGAAATACAACATGTGAAGAGTTGAATGAAAAAATACATATGTGAGCTCACACAATATATCAATCTCAAATTATATTACAAGATTCAAATGACAAAGCATGAAAGAATAACAAAGCTAAGAATCCCCTTTTCCCAATTACAAGACTAAATTATGAATTACATCCCCCATTATGAATAACATGATTTCAACTCCTATGAATAACATTACTCACCCCCCCCCCCGTCATTAAGAGAGAGTACTCTCTTATATACATGAAAGTCTTAAAGGGTGTCATAATTGCAGATCCACTATTCTCTCAACTTATTCCTTCAAATCCTCCACTCATATCTTAGATAAGATATCCTATCAAACTCTCCATGATATTCTCCTTTGAATATGCTTGAATGATTGTCCCAAATATTCTTAAAATCTTCAAAGCTTGAAGATGAAATTCGAATTTGAGGCTAGGTGGTAATATTTGACTTTGTTGAAATCTTCACATATGCCTGCACACATCATCAAACTCATCCAACGTTGATATATAATGAAAATATGTTATTTTTCTAATATTTAATCACAAATTCACTTATAATACTGAAATGAATACAATGGAAAATAATAAAGAGAAGCCCACATATATTTATGAAAATGGTATGATGGAAGGTTAATGGGACAATAAAATGTAAGGAATAATGAAGGTAAAGGTGGATGAAAATAGGACATTTCTAAGGCCCAACGTACCCCCCAACTCAAATTGTTACATGTCCTCATGCAACCATGCATGGATCTTCTTAAGAACTTTTGGCATTTAAACTATGGATTTGATTGATGATGTCTTTTTAATAAGAAATATTTCCGGGATTTGACATACAGGAGTAGCAGCATGTAAAATACATGTGTAACATCATGTAATACATGTATAACGACATGTGCAATTTTCTTATGGTTGGATCTTATGTGACAACCATGAATACAAAAGATGTTGGTTCTTGTGTTAACAACATTCATTTCACTTATTCATTTTCTTGCTGCAATAATTTAGCCATGTACTCACCAGAAATAATAAGCTACCGTGCATAAGAGAGCATCATTGAGTATAAGAAATCCTTTTATCTATCTTTATGAATCATTCCAATATGTATATCAATCGAAATTCAACAAAGTGTCGTCAGGAAAGAAAATTTGGTAAACAGTAAATGAGATGGGAAAATGGAGTGATAATAGTGGAAAAATGAAAT
>JZKD02S1972874.1:32298-42793 GCA_000966675.3 Picea glauca | reverse complement strand
CCCTCATGCAATTTAGTGTAGGTCATGGAAGGAAAGAGAAAATGGCGAGGGAATTTTCGAAAATATTCAAGTCGACATATAAGGAATTGTGTGATTAAATCTTAGAAAAGAACATACCTCCACTTACTGAAAAAGTAGATGTAGCTGTTGCGGTTGTTGGATCAGGAAAATGTGATTGGCACTATAGCTGCAACTATTGTAACTACTGGAGAAAATAGTATATGACTTTAAATGATAGAATATGGAAGGTGTCACTGCTATAAGATTAGGAAAATGGGACTGGTAATGTTGTTGCTGCTGTAACTGGATCATGTGAAGTGAAGGAATCTGAACTGCTACTGTTGGATCATGAGAAATGTGGAAGGAAGAGAATATGGAACTGTGGTACTTTCATAGATCTGAAGGAAAACTGATGCAACTTCTGAGGGGATCATGAAAAAGTGTATATTCTTGACCCGCTACAAAACCGATGGTACAATTATCATCATGCGAATGAATGTGTCGATGTTGAGCATGAAGAGAAATCGTTGGATTATTGGCCATTGATGAATGTCGTTAACAAATGCGAGACAAACTCACTAGTGATGTCAATGAGTGTCAAGGTACCTGAGTAAATATTGCGAAGTGTGAATAGATGGGATGATGTTGAGCCACTTGCAATATCTAACGATCAAGGGACATTGATGTATTCCCATGATTGCTAGCGAGAGATATTTCCATTAAGGCATGCAAGGCTCAAGGTACTCAAAAAGGAACTCTAGTCTATATCCTAGATAAGGTGTAGAGGTCGATGGGGCAAGACTGTTGAAAGGTGGGCCTTAAGGAATCCCACATCAATCAACACGATTTTCTAAAAAGAGTGGTAGGACTATAGATGTAAAGATCTTAGTAGAAACAGGGTTTATGGCAAGGAAATGTAATCATGGAAAAAGGGAGTTTTCTTTATTCAGAAGGAAAATTGGAAAGGAAAAAATGAACTAAAAAATATAAGGGAAGTGATGTATGCAACTTAGAAAAATAAGCGTGTTAAAGAATGAAGGTTAAGGAAATGGAAGATGGCTTCAACACAGGGATGACCAATCGGCTTTGAAGGAGAAATGCGACAGTGTTACAGCATGAAATTTGGAAAAATGTTGTTGTGTATCTGCAAAATGTTTTTGTGTAACAACAAACATCCTGATCCGCAAAAAAGTTTATGTGTATCAGCAAAATGTTGTTGTGTAACAACAAATATCAATATGTGCATAAATTTGTTGTGTATCAGCTAACGTCATGATGTTTCGGATGAGTAACAACTCCTTCAAGCTATCTAGCAAACATGTTTTTTCTGAAAAATATCACTTCGTCATAAAATTTGATTGTCTTTGAACCTGAAAAATATTTATCACTAATCCTGCATAAAAACCGTGAGATTTGCGAAAAACATATTATGCAGAAATAAGTGCAAATGCAACAAATCAAAGAAATAAATTGTGTTTTTATACCTTTTTCCATTGCGCTTGTTTCATCATTGATGGCTCTTCTGCAGTAATGCTATGAATTCTTTCTATGTTGTTGTCGTTGATGAACATCTATTGCTTATGCAACCATCATTCAGGGAAAAAGAAACTTGGTTATGATACTTCCCTTCATCCCCTACTAACTAAATTCAAGCAATAAGACGGTGAATTTAGAGATATTTGGATTGCACTTAGGATGGATCCAAGACTATTGTCATTAACTTCCCCGAAAATTGTGCATTGTATAAGCTACTCGACTAGAACTGCATTATCATTCATATTCAAATATTCCACAAGTTAGATAACACACATGCATATGTCATTTAAAACGCATCACCTCAGAGACACCACTGTAAACAAAATTAACAAGGCTTAGTGTAGGAAGATTTGTTTATGGATAATCAAGTGGAAATAAATGTGTGGAATGCACATGCAAGAGATTGGAAGGAATACTCTTTAACGAAACTTCTGAGAAATCCTTGCAATATGAGATCCAGTCGATGATTTCTTAGGCTTTGTTAAAAGCCTAATATAAATTGTGATTGTATATCCCAATGCTCCTTTGCTTGTTTTACTCTTTGTTCCCATTCTGTATGCAATATTTCCTTCCAATAACCTCTGCACCATTTCTTCACCAACAAGCATGACTTGGTCAAATGAACATAATCAACATAAACTCCCATCTATCTGCATATTGGGCACCTGACACATTGATTGGTCGCTTTCAACCCTTCAATTGTTGGTATTGGTGCCCCTGTGCACACACAAATGTTGCAGAAAACATGTCTACACCCCAATGCAGCAGGATCAAACATTGTATCCAGACAAAATAGGGCATGTCAGGTTAAACTCCCATTTCACGAAATCATGTAATGAGCATTTAATAACAGGATCACTGCTAGTAAAGTCGCATGATTATTCAGGACAAATTTCACCAATATGTTGATGCTCTGAATCTCTTGTGTTGACCTAAAATGCAATCAATTCAATTAACCATGGCAACTTCAATAGATCTATGTGCTTCACCTGTAATTTTGTCTTGAAGTTTCGGTCATTGAATAAGCTATGTATTTTGTGAATACTTTTTTAGAATCTTTCGAATCGCAATGGCATTCATGGCCACATAACTGACTAAGTGTCGGCCTTCTCGGATCATTGCCTCATGATCATCGACAAAGAAATGTTTAATACGCCAAAGATACTTTTGAAAACCAGAAGCAAGATGCATATGCAACATACGTCTAGCACGAGAACTGAAGCAACCCACTACAAACGATACTTATTTTGTAAGATCGTATAAGAAAATTTTGTCACGATAGATTGGGCCAATCACCCATCAGTCAAACATATCATATTGACCGTTGCATGGTGGCGTGAAAAAAAAAATCTAGGTTGTCTTCCCTTTTCTCCATTAAATAGTTTAGCCCGGGTAGTGCAAGTTGCACATCAATCACTCTATCATGAAAGTGAAAACTAGAACAACCATATGTTGCTGAACATATTTTGGGATATCAACTAAAATAGGTCTCGGCCTCCCAGAAGTTGCGCGATAAAAGGCTTCTCTGATGACTCGGGGATATCATCAACATCCATGATTGTGCTCTGTTATAGTCCTAGTCACCTCCACAATGGTGGCTACCCTCGGGAATTTAATTAACAATCATTCAATGCTGGCCATTTGTGATGAAAATGATACTCAATTCGACACCTCTGCAAATGCAATGTGCACATGAAAATTGATTGGAATACGTCATCTTGTCCATGTTAGGCGGGGAAATAGGGATTGATCTGCACGCCAAGAAGATTTGGACCTGGTATCAACTCTAGCATTCTAGTGTAATTCAATCGACTGAGTTGAGCACGAGTGGATAGGTACAATTGAGCCAGTGTAATTCAATGTTTCAACTACCATAAGTTGCATGATTGAGAATTGAAAAACATAATGACTAGTTGTAGTAAACCGGATGGATGAGAAAACATACTCAAATCACATGAAAAAGTTACCCTACGTGAAACGTCTATTCACCGAGGACTTGCACTTCGAGACCAATAGCTAGGAGATTTCTACAACACATCCTTATGTTATATTCCATGGTTAGGAGCTTGCCACAACACATACTTCTATTGTATTCCATGGTTTCGATAGTGTCTTTTTGTTGATTATTACGTAGAACTTCATATCAACGTAGTCCTTTCAGAACGCATCCTAATCGGATTAGGATGCAGGAGGTCCCACTATTTCTGGGGGAGTCAGCCTCTACATACACACATTCTCTGAACTCCCGCCATAAAGACTTATAGACAGGCATATTGTCATAAGAGTAATACTTACCTAGAATTGCAACTATACATATGCATATGGATATCTAAGCATTTACGTACAGGCATGGAATTGTTCACCGTGTTTGTACATACCGTAATTATAGTGGAAGTTCCATGGAAAGATTGTTTATGTAGTTTACAACGTAAAAATTGTAGCTAAACAAAAAGCGTGAACTGATCGCCCTTTGTGTCTGCAATAATACTGTAAATAATTCATCATGAAAATGCTAAAAAAAAAAATCAGTGCATGACACTTGTCTCCTATGCCTAGTTTTCTCGTCCAATGGCCTTTGATTCGATTCTTCTCTTAAACCTCTCGATAACACATGTATCGTTATGATTAACCTTAGATATAAGATCTAGGGGTTCGTGTGACAACTATTTTGGTCGATGTTGAGTAGATTTCAAAGACAAAATTACACCAACGAATCGTGACCGTAAGAATTGACAATATCAACAGCGCACAAAAATCCAACAAACCTGATATAGCGTGATGTTTTGGAAATGATATCACTAATAAGGTTGAAGGAGAGGATTTCCAGCAATCGAAACAATCATGGAGAGAATCAAAACAACCATACATAATATTTTTAGTCAATATCATCGCCGTCTTTATCGGATCCAAGTGTATCTCGCTATTAAAAACAATCAATGAAGAAGATTGATCTGATTCTTCAGGCATGGATAACTCTAAAGTTTTATTCGAAGTGATGAGTACACACACCTCCTTTTAATGGGCCGAAAATGAATAAGTAGACAATAATAATCAGCTTATAGAAACAAGTTATTAGTAGTACTCCTTCTATCGTCCACTGGTAAATTCGAATATGGTTGTTGGTGCAAAATGATGGATAGCAGTATTCAGTGGATCAATTTTATTTTCTTATTTGTCGTAGATTTAGGGTGGGATATCAAAGGATAACTGAGAGTAATGGTATTGTTTCTAGTTGAACAAGAAATAAACCGGGTCGAAACTTTGAAAAAAATGAGAAACGCAGTTCAATCAATGTAAGCATGATATTGTTTCATTGTTGCAGATTTTATTCAGACAAGGCGAAAAAATGGTGGCTCAAACTAGCAATAACTTAGACTGAGAAGACATGGTTTAATCGACCGCAAAACGACACACAAGGTTCATCTAGAAAATGAAAAACAACAAAAGTGTTGGTGTGACACTGTTCAATCACTATTACAGCAAAAACATCATTGTTTCAGCATGTAAAATTTCTCTATAACAGACATTGAAAATGTCATTGTACCATCATGTTGTAGCAACATGTAAAATTTTCATTGTATCAGCATGTTGTAACAGCCTGTAAATTTTTTTTGTTGTATCAGCATGTTGTAACAGCATGAAAAAATTGCGTTGTTTCAGCATAGAAAATTTTTGGTTTTATTGTGTTTACTGTTAAGCATGTTTGCAAGAACATTTATTTCTGAAATCCAAATCATCCCTATTTTCTGATCCTCATGATCGCTTGAATCATGGAGGAGAGCATACTTTTTTTAAAACAAATTAGAGAAAAAACGTTGTTTTATTCGTTAGCCTACCTACTCTATGCTAATTGAAACTTAAATATTAGTTACGTGTAGTCAAACTTCCAATGGAGACAAGCATGCAATGGTAAAAAAAATATATTCATGTGCTATTTTTCAAATGAAGGGTAGAAATTTACATGAATAAATGAATTTTGTTGTTGTAACGACAAACTAACTAAGAAATAAAATTTATCTAGTCAAGTACTCACTTTGAACCATTGCTCGATATAGCTTTCATAGGTGTGTTTTTCCTCACTCAAATCTTGCTATAACTCCTCTTCATCTTCCTCAATCTCCTGCTCGAATGTTTGTTCATCATCTAATGCGTAGGAGTCTTCATATCTTGAATCCTCGTTTGTTGTTGGAGGAGTATTTGAATCTTTAATTGTTGCCAAGATCTCCTCTTCTTGAGAAGAAGAGATCCCGACTTTCGCAAGGATTTGAGTGAGTAGTTCAAATTTGAAACTCACTATTAAAACATATTGAAAAAAAAATTCTTACAGCACCCAAATCAAAAATAAAAAACTGAAAATCATACTTGTTGATACACATACTCTCCATAGTTGCAGAAAACACACTTGCTACAATTGAAATTCACACTTGAAAAAAATGAAATTTGTGTAAATTGAAATTCACACTCTAGAGTTGGCAGAGAGAACATGAGGAGTCTCCACTCAAGTAGCTTCTATGAGCCCTTACCAACATATCAAGTTTACACTTGCATGAAAATTCAAACTAAACATCAATCCATCGTGCTTCCCCAACAACGACGCCAAAATGTTAGGGGGAAATATTGTCGTTTAATTTTGTTGTAGTACTTACCCAACTATTTAATTTGTCAAGCTGAGGTTCTTAGGCTTACAAAGAACACACACTATATATGCAGGAATGAACTAGAAGTAATCTAATCTAAATTTTTGAAATGAAATTAATCTAGGAAAGCATTGAAAGAATAACTAGGAAAGCATGAAATTAATCTAGGAAAGCAATACAACATGTGAAGAGTTGAATGGAAAAAGACATATGTGAGCTCACACAATATGTCAATCTCAAATTATATTACAAGAGTCAAATGACAAATCATGAAAGAATAACAAAGCTAAGAATCAAAGCTAAGAATCCCCTTCTCCCAATTACAAGACTAAATCATGAATTACATCCCCAATTATGAATAACATGATTTAAACTCCTATGAATAACATGATCTCTTCCCCCCCTTCATGAAGAGAGAGCACTCTCTTATATACATGAAAGTCTTGAAGAGTGTCATAATTACAGATCCACTATTCTCTCAACTTATTCCTTCAAATCCTCCACTCATATCTTGGATAAGACATCCTATCAAAATCTCCATGATCTTCCCCTTTGAATATGCTTGAATGATTGTCCCAAATATTCTTCAAATCTTCAAAGCTTGAAGATGAAATTCGAATTTGAGGCTAGGTGGTAATATTTGACTTTGTTGAAATCTTCACATATGCCTGCACACATCATCAAACTCATCCAACCTTGATATATAATGAAAATACATTATATTTCTAATATTTAATCACAAATTCACTTATAATACTGAAATGAGTATAATGGAAAATAATAAGGAGAAACCCACATATATTTATGAAAATGGTATGATGGAAGGTTAATGGGAGGATGAAATGTAAGGAATAATGAAGGGAAATGTGGATGAAAATAGGATATTTATGAGGCCCAACACCTGGCATTTGCAAGTACACATGCAGACCGTGATGTATGGTTGATCGAATTATGTGTGTCATACCATATGACTCCTCACAGGGAGTGGTTCTCTAAATATGAAAAATATGATGGTGGTGATGTATTCCTAGGAGATGACTGGACAACAAAAATCTTAGGACATGGAAGGGTTAAGTTGTTGATAAAATATGGAAGGATTAGAACTCTCCTTGGGGTTCTGCACATTCCAAAACTAGCCAGGAGCATAATATCTGTAAGCAAGATGGATGATGCAGGAGTGGATACTGTATTTGCAAAAAGCACTTGCAAGATGGTACAAGGAGCAATGGTGTTGATGAGGGGAGTTCGGTGTGGAACTCTGTGCAAGTTGTTGGGAAGAACTTATACTAATGGGTGTAACAGTTTTGTTGTCCCTGAATAGAGAAATAAATAATACAAGACCAATATTGTCCCTGGAAAGAAGACCATGTTGTGGAATCAAAGACTGGGACATATTGGAGAAAAGGGCCTTCGAACACTACATGGTAAAGTTATAGTTGAAGGTATGTATAATTGCATTCTGGATTTTGATTTCTGTGAACATTGCATATATGGTAAATAGAATTGAGTAAGATTCCCATCTAGTGCTACAAGAGCAAAGCGGATTAGAGTTGATACATAGTGATGTGTTTGGACCTGTTCATGTTCCATCCCTAGGTAAATCTGTGTATTATGTTTCATTCATAGATGATTTTTCAAGGACACATGGATTTATTTTCTTAGAAATAAATATGAGGTATTTGATAAATTTAAAGAGTTTAAGGTTATGGTAGAAAATCAGAAAGATAAGAAAATAAAGGTATTGAGAACATATAATGGTGGAGAATTTTGTGGAAATGAATTTGAAGAATTATGTAAGAAGTGTGGTATAGCAAGGTAGAAGACTACTCCATACACTCCTCACTAGAATGGAGTTGCATAAAGGATGAACATGACACTGATGAAAAAATCAAGGAGCATGCTCAACGGTGTCGGGTTAGAACAAGAATTATGGGCAGAGGTAGTGGGCACAACATGTTACCTGGTCAATCGATCACCTTCACCAGCGTTGGATGATAAAACTCCACACAAGGTATGGTATGGAAAGAAAACCTCTCTTCAACATCTTAGAGTGTTTGGTTGTGATTCTTATGTACACGTTCATAAGAAAAATAGGAGTAAGTTGGATATAAAGGTTGAAAAGTGTTTCTTTATTGGTTATAAAGATGGTATGAAAGGTTATAAACTTTGAAACCAAGAAACCAAGAAGATTTTTTACAGTAGAGATGTTATTTTTAGAGAGGTAAAAGATGTGTCCAAATAGGAATTCCTACCAATGCAAGACGAACCTGAGAAAATAGAGCTTGAGTTGGATGATCCAAAATCTGAATCATTTGAAGAAGAGGAAGCAGAAGAAGAAGAAGAAGAACCTCATACCCCAGATTGAGGAGATCAGCGAGAGATAAAAGGAAACCATAAAGGTATAGTCCACATGATTTCCGTTACAATTGTGTTTTATCTATTATTGATGATGATCCCAGAACTGTGAGGGAAGCAGTGAATTAGAGGATAGTAAACTCTGGAAGAAGGCCATGGTTGAAGAAATTGATGCCTTGTATAAGAATGAGGTAGGGGATATAGTTGAGTTTCCAGTTGGAAGAAAATTTGTTGGTAGAAAATGGTTGTTTAATAAGAAGTTTAATGCACAAGGTAAAGTGGAGAAATACAAAGCTCGATTAGTAGCAAAAGGTTATTCCCAAGTAGAGGGAATTGACTTTGGTGAGATTTTTTCTCCTGTTGCTAACTTAACTTCTATTACATTTCTTTTATCTATTGTTGTTGCTTTTGATCTTGAAGTGGAACAGATGGATGTGAAGACAAAATTCCTACATGGGGATTTGGAAGAAGAAATCTACATGAAGTAACCAGAAGGCTTTGTAGTGAAGGGAACGAAAGAGTTGGTCTGTAAGATAAATAAGTCACTATATGGTCTGAAGCAATCACCTAGGATGTGGTACCAAAAGTTTGACACATACATCCTTGGATTGGGATTTGTAAGAAGCAGGGTTGATCACAGTGTATATTCCAAGCAGGTTGGTAATCACTTGATTTATGTAGTGTTGTATGTTGATGACATGTTATTGGTAGAAAATAACATGGATGTTATTAAGGAGGTGAAATCGTAGATATCCTCCAAATTTGACATGAAGGATCTCGGTGTTGTTAACTTCATTCTGGGAATGGAGATTAAAAGAGATCGTGCAAATAGGTAACTCTGGTTGAATCAGAGAAAATATGTTGAGATGATATTGCAGAGGTTTAATATGCATGGAAGTAAACCAATCAAGATTCCTATTTCTATAGTTGTAAAGTTATATGTAGATCAGTGTCCCAAGACACAGGAAGAAGAAGAGGACATGTCCCATGTTTCATATGCCAGTGCAGTTGGTAGTTTTGATGTATGAAATGGTTTGTACTAGACCATACATTGCACATGCAGTGGGAGTTTTGAGCAGGTATATGTCAAAACTAGGGAAGGAGCATTGAACAACAATAAAGAGGGTCTTCGGGTATTTTCGTGGCACTACCAGTTATTGATTGTGCTACCAAGGAAGACCAGGATTAGACAGAGTGTTGGACATACATGGATTTGTTGATGCAGACTGGGCTAGAGATCTAGATCATAGAATATCTACAAGTGGGTATGTGTTTAACCTATTTGGAGGAGAAATCAATTGGATGAGCAAAAGACAGGTTGTAGTGACACTCTTAACTACAGAAGCTGAATACATGGCAGCCACTCATGCAAGCAAGGAAGTAGTATGATTACAAAGATTGTGTTTAGGTATTGGGTTGGTACAACAAGAAGTGAGATTAGATTGTGACATTCAGAATGAAATCTTCCTGGCAAAGAACCCAACTTATCATTCGAAGACAAAGCATATTGATGTTCAGTATCACTTTGTGAGAGACATGGTTGAGGAAAAGAAGGTGTTGTTGGAAAAGGTTGACACTTTGAAGAATGTTGCAGATTCACTGACAAAGTCTATGAGCACAGAAAATTTCTCCTGGTGTAGAGTAACAATGGGCATTGTTTCCTTGGATTGTTGACTATATAATCCCCTGGACCCCTGGATGCAAATAAAACAAAAAGTAGGAGAATCTTGGTTATGTGTTATATTCTTTGCATGTGTGTGTGTTGGCACGTCAGATATGACAACTGTGTCTGAAAATCCCTCTAGTAGGGTTTTTTGTGCTGTGTGAGTCGAGCGCTTTCCCTGGTTACGCACAAAGTTTGGCAATGGGCGGTAGGCCGGGGTAGTGCCCCAAAATTGTTTTGGGGGCAGTTTTTGCTATGTTTAGCGGTTTTGTAAATTAATTTTGGATTAGGGGATTAGGGTTTT
>JZKD02S1972863.1:27003-38321 GCA_000966675.3 Picea glauca | reverse complement strand
TTTTTTTTTTGTTTAATTTTATTATTAGCACCTGTATTGTTAGAGCTAGCTAGTAGGAAATGAATTTCTAATGTCATTTGAATGGAAGAGCTATTGTGAGCTAGAACATCATGGCATTGGTATTAGGAGATGGTTAATCTTTGATTATTATGTTAGGGTGAAGTAGTACCTTCACTAAAAAGATAAATTATCAAGCTTATTACTGGGAATGAGGAAAGGCCTTATGTATGCAATTAAGGAAGGAATTACTTTATGAATTCAATTAAAGGAGGAATTGTTTTATGTATTTAATTAAGGAAGCAAACTCCTTGGATTAGGTGGAGGTTTCAAATCATAGGGGTAATGAATATTTAATGTATAGTGTTGAATTATGTTTTTTTTTTGACATAGGGCTCAAATTCTGAATTGGCGATGCCTGGTTAGTGGAATTGTTTAAGGATTTATTCAGGTGTTGATGTCTTAGGGCTATTTAGGCTGACTCCTTCATCCACATTATTGTGACGTTCCCTTCAGGATGCACCACGTGCTCCAAGGGTGCCACTCGCCTCTTAAGTTTCTTTTGTGCGACGTACCCTTCAGGATGCACCACGTGCTCCAAGGGTGTCGCTCGCCAACTGGACTGATTGGTAGACGTCTATAACTCCTGGAGTCAATACCTCACCAGGTGAACTTGTGGGAGACTAAGGGTTCTAAGGAATAAGGCCCCCACCTTATTGTGCACCCCTTAGAATCATTGTGAGTGACTATCGCAGTCTGCCCTCACATCATCGTGGATCCTCTCGAACTAGGTAATCGTTAACCTACAGTTTGAGCCACGGCGGGAGTGCCAGTAGGCGGTGGCAGGGCTGTTGTCCACCCCTCTCCCTCAACCTCTCTGGAACTCGTGTGTGACCCCTTTACTCAATATGTGAGTCTGGTCGGCAAACTATCGTCAGCCTACATCATCGACAATCGTGTCAGAACATGTCAAAAATCAAATCATAAAATCAATGAAATATCACAGTAAATAAATCAACCCAAATAACACACTCCCTGACTCAATCCGTAGTCCAAGAGGGTTCTACCAATGTTGTTGCATCCTCAAGGTCCAAAAACCCTGCACACTCGATAAAACTGAGTCAATAGCACCTGTCTCAATCAAAACTAGTAAAACATCATGTCGTCTATCAATCGCATCATAATCAAGTATAAATGGTTTAACATCATAAAAGTCCAGATCACTTGCGATCAAGTGTCCTCAAATAATAATTTTTCTCAGTGCGCCAGAGCGGGATGTTACATACAATCCCTCTTGGTCTAAACTTCGTCCCGAAGTTTCTCAATATAAATGCCGAAATAAAAGTACCACTGTACCAAAAGTACCATAGTATCATAAGTCTATCTATCAAACAAAAATGGAAAATGTTGGCGCATATCATATGTGTCCTCCCAGGTCACCGAGTGTGGACTATAACTGTCCCACTGGACCTTGACCTGATCTACCGTTCGATGTCGTAACTCTCAAACACGATGATCTAAAATGCGGACTGGCTCAGCCATGAGCGCTCCCTCATCCGATACCTACAAGGAACTCAGGTCAATCATGTGGGTAGTATCACTAATATAATGTCTCAAAACAGATACATGAAAAACATTGTACATACTCCTGAAAGAATCAGGCAAGGCTAGTCGATAGGCCACAGGCCCCTTTCTCTCCACAATTTCAAAAGGTCCCACGAACCTAGGAGAGAGTTTATCTCCCTTTCCAAACTTGATCAAAATCTTATGCAGTTTAACCTGCAAGAAGACTCGATCGCCGACCTCGTAACTTCGGTCGACTCGATGCGCATCGGCATAACTCTTCTATCGATCCTGCGCTTCTTTAATCCTTTGTCTTATGGTTTGCATTTGATCTTCCATTTCTTGGATCGCTTCTGGTCCCACCAGGACCCTATCCTCAAGTCGATCCCAACTCAAGGGCATCTGAAACGGTCGCCGATAAAGGAACTCAAAAGGTGCCATCTTAATGGTGCTCTGGTAACTGTTGTTGTAAGCGAACTCTACTAGAGACAAGAATTTCTTAACGTTTTTGTTGGTCCATCACGTATATGTGCAACATGTCTTCCAAGGTTTGGTTCATACATTTTGTCTATCCATCCATCTCTGGGTGATATGCAGTACTAAAGTTAAGTTGGGTTCCCAAGGCCTCTTGGAAACTCATCTGAAATCGTCCAGTAAACACCGATCCTCGATTAGATATAATCTTTTTAGGCATGCCATGCAGCCTCACAATCTCACTGATGAAAACTCTCACTATGTTAGGTGCCTGATACATCGTATGCATAGGAATAAAGTGAGCACTCTTCGTCAGAGTGTCTACTACTACAAAAATCGAGTCATGCCTCCTTTCCGTCAGTGGAAATCCAACAATAAAATCCATCGATATAACTTTCCATTTAAATTCCGAAATGGCATGTGGTTGAAGTAATCCTGCCGTGTGTCTATGTTCAGCCTTTACCTGCTGACACTCTAGATATCTAGCCACAAAGTTGACTATGTCAACCTTCATTCCCTTCCAGAAGAATAAGGGTTTAAGGTCTGCCCTCATCTTCGTAACTCCTGGGTGAGCCATGTAAACTACTCTATGAGCCTTGCTCAGGATCAGCATCCTCAACTCGTCGTTTGGCGGTATGTAAATCCGAATTCTAAACCTCAATAAACCATCGCTATCCAATGAATATCCCTCATATCATGGTACCATCATTGTGTTTTGTCCGATAAAATCCTTGACTTCTGTGTACCAGTCATCATCACGTTGTAAGGTGAGAATCTTCTCACGTAGATTTGTCTAAAGAGGTAACACCGAAAAGATGCGTGATCTTCGACTCAAAGCATCCACCACTCAGTTCACTGTTCCCTTTATGTAAGTAATCTTGAAGTCGTACTCGCTAAGCAATTTCGACCAATGTCATTGTCGCGCGTTCAGGTTGCTTTGCATGAAAATGTGTTGTAGCCCACAATGATCTGTCTTTAATTCAAATTTTCATCCAACAAGGTAGTGTCGCCAAACCTTCAAGGAATAAACGATGGCTAATAACTCCAAGTTGTTTGTTGCATAGTTCTCCTCATGCCTTCTCAGCTTCCTTGAAATGTAATCAATCACTCGTCCGTCCTGCATCAATACTCCACCTAAACCATCCTTGGATGCATCGGTGCATACCAAGAGGTCTGTGTCCATGTCAGGGACCTTTAGTATCGGCGCTGTTGTCAACAACTCTTTAAGCCTTCAAAATGCTTCCATGCATTTCTCGGTCCAAACAAACTTCTTGTTTTTCTTTTGCAATTCCGTGATTGGATTTGCTATCTTCGAAAATCCCTCGACAAACCGTCGATAGTATCTTGCTAAACCCATTAAACTACGCACTTTTGTGACATTTGTCGGCGCAGGCCATTCCATAATAGCCTCAACCTTGGCTGGATCCATGGCGATACCTTCGCTGGAGATGACATGCCCTAAGTAGTGAATCCTCGATTGGTAAAAAGAGCATTTGGACAACTTCCCATACAATTTGTGTTCTCATAAACATTGTAGTACCAAGCGCAAGTGCTCCTCATGCTCCTCCGTCGTCTGAGAGTAGATCAAAATATCATCAATGAATACTTGGATGAACTTGTCCAAGTACTCATGGAACACCCCGTTCATCAAACTCATGAATACCCCTGGGGTGTTTGTCAGTCCAAATGGAAAAACAATCAACTCGTAATGTCCAAATCTTGTCTTAAAGGCAGTCTTAGGGATGTCATCCTCCTTGATCCGTAACTGGTGATACCCGGATCACAAATCAATCTTGGAGAACACCATCGCACCCTTCATTTGATCGAACAGATCATGAATTCTTGGTAAGGGATATTGATTCTTGATCGTATCCTTGTTCAGTTGATGGTAGTCAATGCAAAGCCTCCATGATCCATCCTTCTTTCATATGAAAATAACTAGTGCACCCCACGGTGACACACTAGGACGTATCAGTCCCAGGTCCAACAACTCCTTTAGTTGCATTTTCAACTCTTGCAACTCTGGGGTCGACATCCGATAAGGCGTTCTTGCTATCAGTTCGGTTCCCGGTTTCAGGTCTATGGTAAATTCCAGTTCCCTTTCTGGCGGCATCCCAGGCAACTCCTCTGGAAATACATCTGCAAACTCCTTCACCACCGGAAGATGTTCTAGACCTTCCGCTACTCCCTTCTCGTTTAGCGCAAGGATCAGATAAAGTTTGCAACCCTTGCGCATACTCTTTCGTAACTGTAAGGAAGAGACAAACCACAGGGAAACTCCCTGGTTCCTTCCTACAATCACATGTCTCTGTCCTTCGTCATCAACCAAGCTCAGCCGTTTCGTCTTACAGTTGAGTATCGCCTCATGAATTTCCAACATATCCATACCGATCATGACGTCATAAGATCCTAAGATCATGACGTACAAGTTGACCCTCATGACAAACTCTCCCAGGTTAAGGGAACAACCGGTAACCTTTCCTCCAACCTTCTGTTTGGCTCTTGAAGCCATCTCCATGAAGCTAAACTCATCCTGTTCGACTGCCTTTACCTTAATCCCTTTTAGTGCTGCACCAGAAATGAAACTCTTAGTAGCTCCTGGGTCTATCAAAATACTAAGTGTCTAGTCAGCGATAGTACCTGTCGTCTCGAGCACCGTCGACTGGTGCTCTACCTGGTGGTTATTTGTCGCTGCATGAATCCGATGGGCCTTGCCCATATCTCCCACGGTAGCGAGTCTAGCTGATCCGGATGCCCTAGTCCTCTCCACAGGATATTCACATTGGTAGTGTGGCTCCCCACATGTCCAACACCCCTTCTTCGGCCTAGTAGTCTTGGTACCTGAAGTAGAAGATGACTTCCCACTGGCCTGAAACCCTGGTCTGTTCTGCTGAATAGGCCTAAACTTCTACTGCTGCGAGCGATGCTGCTGCTGGTGCTGTGGTCTTCGATAAGGTGTCTGCTGCTGAGGCGACGGTCATCGAGGTGTAGTGAACGTGGATCCCCTCTGGAAGCTGCGATATCCTGGTGTGTGTCTCACTGGTGTCTGGTGCTGCAACGTTCCAGATGAACCCTGCCCTACGGGTCTCACTGGAGTCCTGGTCTGACCCCCACTGATAAGATCTTCCTCAGCTATGAGGGCCTTTTGGACAGTGTCGTGCAAGGTTTGAGGCATCAATATCCTAACCTTTGCACGGAGGCTGTCGTTAAGGCCAAACACGAATCGATTGACCTTGAGTTTCTCTATGTTAAGGTGCGGAGCATACCAGAGAAGCTCCATGAAACATTCCTCATACTCGGGCACCGTACGACCTCCCTATCGTAATGCATTGAACTCATTGAGCTGATGCTCAATGAATTCCTCTGAAAGGTACCTCTCTCAGAACCGTTCCTCGAATAGTTCCCATGACACGTCTTCCACGACCATGTTCAGTTGTGGCAGGAGAATCTTCCACCATAGAAGAGCACTCCCCTTTAGTTGAAATACCGCCATGCGGACCTTCATGTTGGAGGTATAATCTCGAAGTGCAAAGCACATTTACATATTCTCCAACCATGCCTTGGCGGCTGCGTCGTCCAGGGCACCAAAGAACTCAAGAAATTTTACCTTCTCAAGTTCACGGTGAATGCTACTTGTAACGACCAGTGTGTGCAGTGGAACCTCAGGGGGTGTCGGTGCCCTGGCCTCGTCTCTGTCCAATCGGCTGATCAGAGCCTCGGACATGCATTGAAAGGATCTCATCATACCAATAACATCACCAACTGCTATCTGCTCCTATCCGAGAGCCTACTCGCCTCCCTGGGGGTTAGACCCCTCAGGCGTGGATGCTGCTGGAAGCATCACGCCTCCTCCCCTAGCACCCCGTCGTATGCCTCCGCGACGTCCTCTAACCATGATTACCTGCATGCACACAATCAAATCGATCAGCAATAGTATAATCAATCTAATCATGTCAACAAAAGTTGTAGGTGAATCCCAAGTCGTGGGTCGAACCGGCTTTGATACCATATGTAACACCCTCCTCGTTACGACAACAACTCTGACAATAGGTGCATTTTTTTTTTTTTTTTAGGGGGGGAGTTTAAATGTGTGTGCGCATGTGTGGAAAGGAAACATACACACTTAACTCTACGACACCACATGGCAACCAACAAGACACAACCACAATGATCACCACTTGAAGAAAAGATGCACAATGAGTAGCTGCAAGCAATGTACGACCACAGACATAAGGTGCACAATATAAACATTTAACGACATACTGGGGTAGGCATAATACAAACATAGAGGGAAGAATCCATGGTAGTAGATCTTACTATTTCTGCACAGGAAAGCATGACGTTTAATCTTAGTTCTCTGCTCTGGAGAGAGAGAAGGTCAGATAGGCTCCTGGCCGACTGCTCAGGTAGAAACTAGTAACCTTCATCTGACGTGTCGCAAGAGTGGTAACCCTGCCTTTAAAGGGCCCGAGACTCTTGATACGACACTGGATTCTTACACAGGAAATACATATAGACAAATATACTAAGCTACAAGGAGGTGTCTACATCCCTCCCAACACAGGCAGACAATCCCACTAAGCTAAGGACTATCATCAGACCAACCCCAGGGCAATCAACTTAACAATACAGTAACATAACCCTTCAATTGCGAGCGAGAATTAGAAATCAATCCAACATTGTGCATGTCGCGCCACAAAAAATCTAAACATTTAACATTTCTTCAATCCAAATGAAATTACAAGCGCACCTGGAAATAAAAGGAATTGTGCCTCTAGTTGGTTACTGTTAGATATTTTAACAAGGTTATTACACAATATGGTTACCCTTAACATTAAAATTGACGATATCATTGCCATAAAGCGACAAAACCTATATAATTTGAAATGACATGTCCTTGCAGTAAAAGAATTACATTACAAGACATTGACCACTAAACCACCAGTAAGGCCATTAACTCAATCTATTCAACCGCCAAAGCGAGCCCAACCTCGCAAGTCTTAAGTGCATAACACCTTTAAGATAAAATCTAAGTAGCCTTAAGTCATCTCATTTGAGTGAAATTAATAAGGGCATCGAGATAGTAAGTAATTCAACTTGCCTTAAGTATTTAAGGGTTGCTATGAGTGTTTTGTTCTAAGGTTACTATCTAAGAACATAACGTTATATATATGACCTTATCCCCAGAAAAGATTTATATACATATCAGTAATCTTTACCCAATTCTCATACCACCAACTAATAAATAACACTTCCTGATTCTAACTATAGCAATCATTTCAAACTTAATAGGTTCATAATTATAAAAGATATCAATTAAAATTCCTTAATGTTTCTTAACCTCATCCATTCCGATTTAAAAGGGAAAAACTACATTATAAAGCTCGTGTGCAATTGATACAACAGGGATGCTGGTTGTAAATTCTGGAAAAATAAAATAAAATAAACAGTTATGACAATTAAACAATTTATTTCCGAAATTACATAATGTTAAATATGTTTTATTTCCAGAATTTACAAAACATTATCATTAAATTAAATCCACATATTTTAATAATAAAAAGGGTTGATCCCATAAACACTATTCTAAAGGAGCGCTGGAATTATAAACAAGTATTTATCAAAATTGAAATAAGTAAAGGAGATATTAATTTTTATTAAATGAAAATTGTAAATAATCATTTGGATTACAGCTATCAAATTAAAATGTATTAAACAGTAAAAAAAACCAAGCATTAATGGAATTAATAAATAACGCAACATTGTTACTTTTTCATAATCATTAAAGGTATAAATATACGGAACGAAAACAAAAACAACCAAATTGACTTAATTTTCTCTTTGCTTTGGGTAACCAAACAAGTTCAAATCCCATCCATTTCAGAAATAAAACCAAACAAAAAACTAGTTTTTTAATGATATAAATGCAAGTGTATTTCAGAAATTTCATGATTTCAGAAGGGTGACAGCGTATTACACTCCACAGCCATATTGATTCCAATGGGAGGGCAGCCGATTTACATCCTAATAGTCTAACCCTAACTCCCTTTCTTTTTAAACCACACCATTACCTCTGCATACTAGAGCAACTCAATAAACTGAAATTAGCTCTTACCTAATCTGACTATAAATAGTCGTGTTTACATATAAGGTAACAAATTAACTCACAATCCTCATTTTCTATTTTTTTTGTTTTACTGTACATTACTTTAAATATTTATGCAAATCTATAACTCTAATATTTATGAAAACACTTTTTCTCCTTTTATATTTCTTTAATTTATTCTAGTTTCTTTAATTTATTCTTGTGACAAAGGATACATCACAACAAATATTTGTAGTGCTTTCTGTTGTACATGAAAGGTGTGGACGGTTATGCATTTAAAATTTAGGAAATAGACTAAGATTTATTCAGATAGTGTGACAATATTTGTTTGTTCTCTCAAAAAGATGAAGTATGATTCAACTGGTTTTACAGGCACACATTATTATAATGTGCAATGTAATGTGTCACCCAAACTATAGTTGGTCGTAAATCAAACTCAACAACAAAATTCAATGTAGATTGTTCGCACTTATATTGGCAGTTATTTTAAGAAAATAATTGAAATGGTTAAAAAAAAAGCATTGCAGTAGATAAAATGCCCACGGCAGAAGGTAAGAAAACGCCCCAGTAGATTTAAAACGCCCACCAAAAATCAAATCACAAAGTAGATATAAAACGCCCGCTAGCATTCAACCAATACTCCGCAGTCAAACAATACTCAGTAGCATTTAAACGCCCATCAAAAATTGAAATTCCCACAATCAACAACGCCGGTAGAAATACAATGCCCACCGAAGGAAAATACCCCAACAGAGAGAAAAAAAATGCCCTGTCAGTACGAGAAAGCCCAGGGAAAAGTAAAAGCGCTCCGGTAGAAGGGAACGCCCAGGGAATGAAAAAGCGCCCAAATCTGAAAACAAATCCCGGCGAATGAACTATGGAAATGTTCCCATTAACCTCAGACGCCCCCATTAACAGGAAAATTCCCACCATAACCTTAGACACCCCCATTAACATTAAAAACACCCGCTGACTATAAAAACTCCCCAGAAATGTTATACAGTACCCATAAACCTAAAAAAAAATTACCAGAACCCTAAGTCTGTACCAAACACAAAAAAAAAAACGAGAAGATTTTTCAAAACGAATGGTTGTACATTCATAGCCATATTAACACAACCCAAGTCAGCTATGAATGCCCCCAACCAAATGTAAAACGCCCATGGCAGAAGGAAAAATGATTCTGGGTTGTAAGGTAAAAAGGAAGTGAATGCAAACGCCCAAGAAGATTTATATGCCTAGGGACCCAAGTACAATAACCATAAACCCCAAGTAAAATTTCCAGAACCCTAAAAAGATGCCAAAAATGCAGAACCATAAACTTCCCTGCTAACATTCTTACAGCATAAAAAAGCGGGGCGATTCCTGAGGTTCATTTCAACCATTCTAAACTAGTCTTCATCACAAAACTAAAGCATTCATCCAAAATAAAAACACAGCCATCTAAATTTTCAGATGCAACACAGACTAGCATTCAACCAAAATAAAAACATACCTTGTCCTGTTCACCCGCTCCGGATGGCGTCCGCGTGCTCCTTGATGCTCCTGCTCACCGACCGTAGAGGACTCACCATTACCTCCCAGCCAAACGCTAGGGGTAATCTGCTTCCCCCTTAGCCCCCCGAGCCGCAAAGGGGCCACACACAATCCAGACAGTAGCCTAGCTTCCCAACTCGCCTCCAAGGCCGAGCTACCACTCAATCAGCTGAGAAAATCCCCAACTCCTCACAAGCAATTAATCCAGTTTTGCAATTTTGGCAGCATAACAATACCTCATAGCAGATCCCCCGTTCTTTTCCCCCATCCCCTTTCTTTTATCCTCTTTTTGACCTGAATCACATTTTTTTTTAGGTTTTTAATCAAAAACCCTAAATCATATTTCTTTTAAGTTTTCCCCCGATTTATTTATTTAATTTTTTTTTTTTTGAAAACTCAAAAAGTAAATGCGCTACGCATCTTTTCATTATATATATTTTTTAAATTCATATACATATATATATATATTTTTCTTTTTAAACTCCCATTAGTTAACTAATTTAAATTCTTCTTTTCAAATTAACAACCACCTATTTTAATTAATTTCTTAATCTCTTTATTTTACCCTACACACTTTATGAAGACTCACATCAGCTTAAGTGGGTTTTTTTTTTGTTTAATTTTATTATTAGCACCTGTATTGTTAGAGCTAGCTAGTAGGAAATGAATTTCTAATGTCATTTGAATGGCAGAGCTATTATGAGATAGAATATCATGGCATTGTTATTAGAATATGGTTAAGCTTTGATTATTATGTTAGGGCGAAGTAGTACCTTCACTAAAAAGATAAATTATCAAGATTATTACTGGTAATGAGGAAAGGCCTTATGTATGCAATTAAGGAAGGAATTACTTTATGAATTCAATTAAAGTAGGAATTGTTTTATGTATTTAATTAAGGAAGGAAACTCCTTGGATTAGGTGGAGGTTGCAAATCATAGGGGTAATGAATATTTAATGTATAGTCTTGAATTATGTTTTTTTTTTACATAGGGCTCAAATTATGAACTGTCGACGCCTGCTTAGTGGAATTGTTTAAGGATTTATTCAGGTGTTGATGTCTTAGGGATATTTAGGCTAACTCCTTCATCCACATTATTGCGATGTGCCCTTCAGGATGAACCACGTGCTCCAAGGGTGCCACTCACCTCTTGAGTTTCTTTTGTGCGACGTGCCCTTCAGGATGCACCACATGCTCCAAGGGTGTCGCTAACCAACTAGACTGATTGGTAGACGTCTATAACCCTTAGAGTAAATACTCCACCAGGTGAACTTGTGGGAGTCTAAGGGTTCTAAGGAATAAGGCCCCTGCCTTATTGCGCAACCTTTAGAATCATCGTGAGCGACTGTCGTAGTTTTCCCTCACGGCATCGTGGATCCTCTCGAACTAGGTAATCGTTAACCTACATTTCGAGCCACGATGGGAGTGCTAATAGGCGGTGGCAGGGCTGCTATCCACCCCTCTCCCTCAACCTCTCTAGAACTCATGTGTGGCCCCTTTACTCCATATGTGAGTCTGGTCAGCACGCTATTGTCAGCCTGCATCATCGACAATCGTGTCAGAACATGTCAAAAATCAAATCATCAAATCAATGAAATATCACAGTAAATAAATCAACCCAAATAGCACACTCCCTGACTC
>JZKD02S1972852.1:25241-36690 GCA_000966675.3 Picea glauca | reverse complement strand
AACATTTATGGTTATGGTTAAATGATAAAATGGAATAAACTTCATGCTTAACCTAGCCTATTGAAAAATCAACATGGTATCAGAGCATAGGTCTTGAAGAACCCATTGCACAAGCATTTACCAGTTTCCTCTCTCTTCTGCAGAATCGTACGACCCTCCTAGGGTTTCCAGAAAATCCGTACGACCTTCCTTTATGAGGTGTTTCAGCCCTTAAACAATTGAACGTTGGGGCCAATTTTGGCATAGGAGAGTATGGCCTCCTCCAGCGCATCTCTAGAGACTCTCGGAGTGACATTCCGAGCATTTTGAAATTTTGGCCCTAGGGTTTCGCCAATTTCCCACACCATTAGACCCAAAAAGTAATGCATCAAGCTGATGTTTTCATGTCAGATTGTCTAGCCAGCTCTGCAATGCATCATGCTATGAGTTTTTCTAAATTTCTTTCCATTAGAATCCCCGTTAGCCATTGGTCGAATCCCTGCTGCTTGGTTTACAATTATTTTCATGAATTATTTCTTTCCTTTGGGGAGAGGGGGGGACATTGTTTGAGGCTTCATTTGTATTCGCTGAGATTTTTCAGCCTCCTTACCCATGAAACTTTTAGTGCTTGGTTGACCATATTTGGGTGCCCTTTTATGATGGCAGTGCTTGACATGATTTGATGCCTAGCACACAAAGCAAGCATTTGGAAGGTTTAAACATCTCATTTGCTGTACAAAAGTTCTAACACTGTTCAAAAACTTAATAGATTGAAGCAAACTTTTTGTCAAACCCAACTGCAAGAATTGCACCAATGTTATTGGAACCGGACGGTCCGATTGGTTTGGGCACCTTTTGGGTCTAATCAAGCGTTTTAGACTGTTTTAGGCCAGTTCAGTACCGAAGGCACTGAATCGACTGGTTCCATATGATGTCGCTAGGGACCATTGAAAATCACTTTTAAAAAAAATAAAATAAATTAAGTTAAGGGGAACCAAAATACCTAACCCTAGGGCCCTACTAAAGCTATTTAAGAAAAAACCATAAAACAGTTAAAGTGAAGCACAAAACCTAACCCTAGTAATTAATGGTAAGTAAAAGTTGACATTCTTTCTTATCTTTCATTTTCTATCCTTTTACTCAATTTTTTAACATTACCATTAACTGTTTCAGGATGTTTGAGAGTGGTTCCAACCTCACTGGACTTCATATGGAGAAAATAGAATTTTAGATCCCATTCAAAATTCAACAGACTTAACAGTTTTCAGGATTGGTATGATTGCAATGTTTCTACTGGATTCTATCATGTATGAGGGCATGGAACTGACATTTAGTAAAGAGCACCAAGCCCTGTATGCACCTTGATGTTGGTGGCATTGATTGTTGAACTCCTCTGTCATGACCCTAATGAAATGTACCCTTCACTCAAGCAAAATCATTGGTTAGGCATGTTAAGCTTTTTCTATCTTATTTTAATGCTTAGAAGGTGATATTGATGAGGATTCCACTACAGGCAATGATTTTGATGATATGTAGTTATTTGTTGTAGCATGATTTTTTCTTACCCTAGAGGCCATTTAGAGTTTCTTTGTTGATGTATTTTGGTCTAGAGATGGATTGCAATCGGTGTTATTTTGGTTATATGCACCCTTAATTACTATATACATGAAAAACTTTGCATATTTGTGTATAATGGTTTGGATTCATATGGATGCACATGAATATATATATGTTTTTTTCTAAATTTGAATATTTTATGTATTTTTTGGTCGACCAGTTTTTTGGCCTGTTTTTTTTCTGGTTCACATTTTTGGGGTCGACTGATTTGATGATCGATCCAGTTTTGATAACGTTTAACGCACAATATGTGGAAGCTCCTTGCTCATTGGGAAGAACCTTCCCCAATCCTTTCACGCAAGGATAATTAATCTAAGTTACCAGGATTAAGATAAGGATATGGATTCACATATGGATCTGCCAAATTTTTGAAAAGCCAGGATCCGAATATCATAGATACAAACAATATAAATATATTTTTATAATTTTTAAATGTAAAACTTAATATAAATTAAAAAAATATAATTTATATTTACATTTATAGTATATAATACTTATATAAAATAATTAATGTATATTACTTAATAATAATTACTATAATACATTAATTATTTATATAGATTAAATTATAAACTTATAATATATAAATAATAATTACATTATAAATAATAATTAATTTAAGACATTAATTATTTTATATATGTTAAATTATAAACTTATAATATATGAGCGAAAGTTAAGTTTAATACACAAGTAATATCATAAAGTTATAACATATAAACTTCAGAACTTATTTATTAAAGTTTATAAAATTAGATAATATAGTTGAAAATAAAAATATAATATAATATAATATAAATAAAAATTATAAAACATAAGTTGAAAATGTAAGTTTATATATATAATAAACAACATAGATCATATGTATAAACATTCATTTGTACTACCCATGTGATGCGCCGCCAACTTCAAAGTATCGTAGAAATGATAGTTAGGGAGCTGTGAATGAGCCTAGAAGACTGTATGGCTGTGAAGGGCAATGGCCATCAAGCTCACGAAGAAGGTGCGTGCATGGCCATGTAGGTCGTACTGCACTTCATGATGGTCAATGTTCCAAAGTTTGCCCAACCCTTGGTGGATATGTTTCATCTGTAAGAGATCTATTTCTGGGTGGATCCTGGGCGGATCCGTATGCGATTTGTGGATTCGTGGATCCAGCCCCCTGGGTTGATGGATTCAGTCACACATATATTGATTGAGGCATATAGATGAAGATCTACAAAGCCTACATGAAAGCCACATGGACTTAGACAAGATAACCTTAACTCCAAAATTTCATTACCATTTCTACACCAACATGCACTCCAAGGATGACCTCGTTGGTATTCCAAGATACACTAGATTGCAGTTACCTTGTAGATTGAGAGATCCTCTAGTCAGCTATGCACAAAAACAGATTATCATCTTCAAAGAGGACATCACACTTGCAGATTGTGTTTGTAGGAACTTTTGTAGGAACTTGAGTCAAAAGACAATTTCATCTTCAAATGCCTATCTATTTTGGCTTCTTTACCTATCTATTTTGGCTTTTTTAGAATTTCACACAGTACAAGGACCAAAAATGTATTTCCCTACTCCTTTGTGAAATGTTTCACCTCCAATAGAAAACTATCAGAGACAGATCTTCCCACATTACAAAATCTAGGTTCATCTCCTCTTATTTCTAGCCTCTAAATGACTCTGTTGACAAGAGGCATTAGTAGGAGATCTCCATTGCTAGGTCTATTAGGCAACCTGGACCCTAGGACACCCAACTATTGGATATCAAGAATCTCGTCATCCACTTCTTAGCCATGGATGTTAGGAGATGCTAGTTGACAAAATTGTTGGCTCAGGGCTTCTTCCTAAGTGCCCTTTGAACCATCACCCTTTTTGTTCTGTTGGGCTTCTTGGGTACCATTATATCTCTTCTTGCACTTGCTATGCTCTTATCTCTTTCATATTTCTCTTGGAGATACTTCAATGCTCCCAATGTTGACATATTTTTATAGCCCCATTGGTCAGTTCTGGCACTAGTGGGGACATTAATAAATAAAAAATTAAATCCAAATAAAAGAAAATAAATAAATTATATTGAGAAAAATATATTAGGTTTCTTTAGTTTGGTCTGGTTTATATGATTGACATTATGTATGTAAATTTCCATTTGAATGGTTTCGATTTTGCATTGCACGTTGAATTGGAAAGACTTGTCTATTTTTTTTGCACCTAGTAGATTAGAAACATATGCATGAACATGATTTTGGTTTCAATTATTCAAAGTTGAGCGATTTATCAACATTAGTTAATTCCTTTTAGAGAAGCTTGTAAATTGACCTCTTCCAAGAACAGATTTGACACAAGCTTTAAAATCAACACAATGACAATGTTTAGTGTGGCTTTTAGGGTGAAACTAGTATCATGTAAGTGTATCTTTATCTATGTTCCACCAAGTTTTGGGGACGGGGGAATGCGGGAGTAGGGAAATGCCCATGGGGGATGTGTGGGAGCCACCCCCAAATTTTAAGGAAATTCATGGGGGATGGGTGGATGTCAGGGTCCCTAGCATAGGGGTCCTCGTCTCTAAATTATAAAAATAAAAATAATAATGATAAAATCCCAACAATAGCAATTCATCCTATGCAAATTCATCATTGGGCAGTATAAATACTAAATACTGAATAGTAAACAGTAAAATGTTAAATTCAAATTCGTAAATGATATAAACACGATTTAGATTTAGATTCAGATTCAAAAATGAAATTTCAAACACTCTATATATTGTTTAGATTCATCATTCATCATTCTAGAATCTAATTAGTACTAAGCAAAATAGCTAAGTTGCACAAAACGGGAAAACATGTACAAGTTTATGAAACGGGAAGGCCTGGAAATGAGATCCCCCCAAAATGGGTATGTGGGGTAAACACGGTTTATAAAAATACAAAAAATATAGATATATAGTATTTTTTAAATAATAATTTTTTTTTCCAAGAGAAAAAAAGTCTATTATATTCATCATCTGAATATACATGTTTCATCATCTTCAATTTTTTTTTTAAATAACACATTATCTTGCAAGAAAATAAGAATCATACACATTAATGACATTTTAGAAGGAGACCCATGTCTATATTAACTCTCATAGATGATTACATGATGCAAAATCCTATAGCTTGGTGGTCTTGACTAATGCCAATCCCAGACCCTCATACGTGATAGAATCCAGTGGAAATGCTACAACCCTGCCAATCCTAAAAGCCTGAAAATTGTTAAGTCTGCTGAATTCTTAATCGGATATGAAATTCTACCTTCTCCATATGATGTCTGTTGAGGTTGGAACCACTTTCAAACATCCTGAAAGGATTAATGGTAATGTTAAAATTTAAGTAAAAGGATAGAAAAGGTAAGATAAAGGAGAATGTCAACTTTTACACTTAAAGAATTTAATAGTACGATTAATTACCAAGGTCACAAACTCCTCAAAGTTTAATCTCTTGTCTTTGTTCTGTCTTAAAGGGCTGTTGGACAAAAAATCAGAAGGGGTGGGTGTGCCCGGATGCCCCCCTTTTTGGGAAACGTGCTCCCCACATTGGGGACACGTTTCCCTGTGTTTAACAAAAAGGGGGGTGTGGGGAAACATTTCCCAAGGTGCCCTCTTGCCCTTGAACCATTGGAAGCGAGGGGGGCAGACCCCCATGGAATATTGATCTTTATATCGAGTTCCTATTTTGAGCACCGCGTGACCTAGTGTTTTTTGCTATATTTAAGGTGCTAAACCTTAAGAGAAATACATATGCGAGCTGCACAATTTTCATACCAAAATCTAATTGCACTGAGAAAAGCAAGGAGCTGTTGAAGCTTAGGGTGGGAGAGATCTCTTAGTGCTTTTAGAACCCAGGGTGGGAGAGATCTCCGTGTCCGTATGTGACTAATGCTAATGGAGAATATTTGATGTAAAAAAATAAACTAGCATAGATTCATCTTAACCTTAATTGTTTAAGCACCAAGAGGTTTGCGCTTGTTTTTCCTGATCCCTCTCAGTGCTTAATAGATATGGGGTTAACATGGATCAATGCTACAATTATGCATTCAAGCTTGATAAATTCTTATTAACAATTAAATTTAAGGTTGGAGTTAACAAAATGTATTATACTTGTCAATGGTAGCTTGCCGGGTCGGCGAAAGCAGGGCATTGATATTTTTTCCACTAGGGTTCAAGTCTTACCAATGACACGCTTGTGCTCGTGCTCATGTTTGCTTATTTGCCAATGCATACAACAACAGTTGGGGCCAGGTGCAAGTCTTGGGTGTCTTTGGAGGTATAGATACCCCCACTCACAACTTCTTAGCCAAAGGAATCCAATTTGAGTGTTGTTGGTTGCACTCTCTCTCAGATGGTGTAAGGCGTGTTAGCTGCATTGTGATAAGTGGAAGGTTGTTACCCTAACAAGAATGTATTACATCTGGATTTGAAACTTCTTTCTATTAACAACTTTGCTCAACTGTTTTTATTTTGATATTTTTCAAGAAATGTATTTTTGCTCTTAAATTTTGTTATTTGGCATCTTGACTTTCTGCATATTTTGTATTTTCAGTTGTTGGAGACTTTGATAAAGAACTGTGGTGACCCTGTTCATCTGCAAGTGGCTGAGCGGGATGTGTTGCATGAGATGGTGAAGCTAGTAAAGAAAAAGGTTATTAGCAATATTAGCTGGAATAGTTTATGTTTGTGGGCTAATTCAATTCCATTTGCATTCATTGTAATAAATCTTTTGTCTCTCTTTTTTCCTCTCATGTTCTCCTTTGAAATAATAATCACGGTTCAGATTATTTTGTTTGCAGGCAGATTTACACGTCAAGGAAAAAGTATTGGTCCTAATAGATACATGGCAAGAAGCTTTTGGTAGATCAGGTGGAAGATATCCTCAATACTATGCTGCTTACCATGAGTTGGTGGTAAGTGTTGTCTGTTTCCTTTGCATCGCTTGTTATAGGGTAGATTCCAAAATGAGAGGTGTTATTAGATACCACGACAATGCTAGATCTTTCTATATGATTTTCTCATTATTCTGAAAGCAATTAAATGATATGAGATAAGATTTTCTTTTCTGGATACAGTTAACTCTTAAATTCTAATAGAGATTGTGACTTGCCTACCGAGATATGAAAATTTAACATTTATAGGATGTAACTTATTATAGACTAAAAACCAAAAAACACAAATAAATATAAGGAGAAGTTCAGATTATTAATCCTTTATCCATCGTCTCCAGTGAAAGCTAGTTTTCATGGATATAGGAAATATCAAGATAAGACAACATCAAGCATCATGCACTTGTTAGACTTTGGTATGAAAACTGTGCAGCTCGGTTTTGAAAGTTTATTCAGTGCACAATCATGGCTCTAATATAGATAAGTTAGGTTTAATAGCCATGATTGTATGAAGAACACCATATGTAACAACCTATTAGTTCTGTTACAAGTGGTATTAGAGCCACTTTCAACTCCTTCACATGCTTTGACTATGATTTTTTCTTTGCTCACATTACCTTCTCCAGTTGCATCTAGTTTTCTCTTCCCACTAATATATATGTAAAACAACAAAAAAAGCAAAAATCTCATTTCTCCAAATGCCGACATTGCTCAATTTGCATGTAACCAGTTTTGCATTTGGCTTTCCTGCAAATTCAAATGGCAAAGAGAGTGGCAAGGATGATGTGCATCAGAGACGAGTTGCTGAAAGCCAACCCAATCGGATTAGGTGACCTTCCCTTGGGGTCAAATCTGGATGAGTAGCACAAAACTTATGAATCCAAATATTGGTTATTGTTTCCTCCACACATTTCTTTGTTTTCTTTTGTCATTGATAGAAGAAGTGTTGCGTTGGATGTAAATATTTTTGGCCTACATGTTGTATATTTAAGATTCACATTAATAACCAAGAGATCACTCAAGGGACAGATATTAATGGGGACCATTGTACCCATTTATTTAATCAACCTAGTACATGACACAAGATGATCATGCTTAATGCTTGATGCATGATGGCAATAATGAGGTCGAGGGTGTTGATTTTTGTAGCTTCGGGCAGGTATTCTCACGTGGCCTAGGTGTCAGGAACGTGGGAATCGTCATTGACACCGGATTGGACTTTCGTTGGGGTTGGAGCTAGGGGCTTGGGGGCTTGGTGATGGGCCTTGTGGGTTTGTGATGGGGCTTCACACCTACATGTGTGCCTAATTTGATGTTGACTTTGTGAGGGGGTTCCTCAAGTTAACCCCTAGACTTATATATATAAGAATGATGTCATTGTGGAGTGATAAGGGTGGAGAGCTTGGTGATTTCAGTCCACCACTTGGTGACCTCAGCCAGCCATGGAGGGAGGCCTCTAGGCCTCAGTCTTGCTGCAATTTTGTCTTTGTTTGGGCAGGTACTAAGGAGGAGGAGGGCCGAAGAGGGCAGCAGCCCTATTACCCCAGCTGCAGGTCTGTTGGGAACAGAGGAAGGGTTCGGCCAGCCTAGGAAAGGTGGCAGCAGGCTGTGGGAGGGCTCAGCCCTGCTAGGAGAGGCTGCCACAAACCCTTATGTGCCTCGGCCAAGTGGAGAAGAGGAGCTGCAGCAAGAATAGGAGTGCTGCTGGTGTTCTGGGCAGCTAGGAGAGGGAGCTGTCTGCTCCTTGGTGGCTCGGCCTGCTGTAGTAGGCAGCTACAGGTCAAAGGAAGGCTCAGCCAGCCCAGAAGGAGTTGCCACAGGTCAGCAGGGGGCAGCAGCAGGCCCTAGGTATGCTGCTACAGATTTCGACCAGGTAAAGGAGGCTGGAAAAGGGTAATAGCAGCAGAGTTAAGGGCTCGGTCTGCTGAGGGAAGGCTGTAGCAGACTTGCTGGGCAACGAGGATGGCTGCTGAGGTGGATGACAAGCCTGCTGAGGCTGCGACAGGTGGACAGCAAAGTGCAGCAAGGTGCTGGGGGTGTTCTGAAGGCTCAAAGGTCAACTACAGGTGTGCTGGGCAAGAAGAGAAGGACATCAGCAGTATTGGGGGCAGTTCTGGGTTGAAAAGAGGCTTATACAGCAAGGACGGAAGGGCTTGTTGACTGCCTCTCCAACTAGGGGGTCAACTCCATGTGCCATGAAGAGATGCATCATCAGATGCTCATTTGTCGAAGATCATTTGGTTCTACCGGGATTTTTGGCCCCAACACTTCTTTTTGTAAACGGAATTTTCGCACCCCTGCGTGGGTCAATAATGTAATAGGTGTGCATGGGTCATAGTTAGGTCAGTTACCTTGGGATGGGTTCATTGGGAGAGTTCCTTTCACCGAGGGTTTTTTATCCTCAGGTTATCAATTGGGCTTTTCAGCCTTATTGATTTTGCTCAAGTTTTTCCCTCATACTTGCAATAATTCCTCCAAAGTGGTGAAGGGCGTTCTAATGGACTTATCCTCTAGTAACTATTGTTTAGGGATGATGTAAATGACCATGTATGACATCTTAGAAAGTTTCGCAGAATTCCATCGAGTCTAGATTAGTTTTTTTTAATTAATTAATTTTTAATTAAATTTTCCTAAGTTTGGAGGTTTAATTATTTTTGAACAAAAATTGTAAAAACTAGGTCCTTGGATTTTTGATAGGGGTATTTGTGCTCAAAAGAAATGGAATGAGACCCCCTACACCCTTGGACCAAGTTTCAACTCAGTCAGACAATTTTTGCTATGGGTTTGTCCACCAGGAGTGTCAGTCAGTCAAAAACAACAATTTTAATTGCTAGGTCATGACATAGCAAAAATGTAATTTTGTAATAATGAGTTAAAAGGATGATATAAAGGTGGAAAAAGAATAGAGAGAGGTTTCCTAGCCTAAACCTACCCAACCCAACTTGTTTTAACCTTTTAAACACCCTCACCCCCTCACATCACTCAAATCCTCACTCCCCCTCGGGGATTTACGCTCCCCTTGGTGATGAAACGTTGTGACTCAAGTCTAGAAGGGGTGGTGGACCCCTCTCTTGTGTGGTGTGCCTTCCCTTACCCTCCACATCACCCTCTAGCTCATCTACACTCCCTTCCCTCATTTATTCCTTTCCACTCCTTGCTAAAACCCTAGATGGTGCGCCCCCCTCCTTGGGATCTCATCTTGTGCTTGGTGGTGGGCACTTGGCATTGATCCAAGAGAGGTAGGTTTGCCTCTCCAAATATAAATAGATCCATTTTCTCACTCCCTCCTCACCATATCTTGAGCTATTGTTATGCTACTTGATTTTGACCACTCTCTCTCTCTCTTTCTTGTCCATCTTTCATCCATTCTTTGGCTCTTAGGGTTTTGGAGCAAGTATTTCTCCAAGATCCATTTTTGAGTAATAAAAGAGAAGCTTTGGAGGATATTGGAAGAGYAACAAGTATTTTTGTTCTTGCTTACACAWGAGGTAATATTGTGAAATTTGGTATGATGGTTGCATAGATTAGATTCTTGGGTAAAGTGTTTTACTTGGGTAGATYTAACAATGAGTGTTCTTGTAGATCTATATATTYGGGTTTGCTAATAGGGTGCAMGTATTTCATTTTGTTAGCATATTCAACCATATTATCTTCTTGTATGCGTATTATCTTGTCAAGTTTTGCAGGTTTGGCTTCTAGGGTTTTGTTGGGATTGTCTCAAGGAAGAGTCCTTCCTCAAAGCACACTAAAACTCCTTCCTTCTCATTCTTTACTCATTCTTTCATTGCTGTTCATTCCATATATTATTTCAGCTAGCCCAACATAGTAGATTGGTCATTTTGAATCCATTTTTAATATAAGTTTTTAAGGAGAAAAATTTCTGCCCTAAAAACATAATTTTTTCTCACATTGTTGGTTGTGTGTAGCTTTTCCAGCAAGCATACCTTGCTGGTTTTTGCATGTTTGCAACAGGTTGAGGGGGCTATGCTACCCAAAATCATCCACACAACACTCCAAGACCCTTCTCTTCAAGTGGGTAACAAATCTCAACCTTTTTTCTATCTTTCCTAGCTTCTTGTGCATAGATCTATTTACTTTTGCTGATTTTTGGTGGCTCATAAGCTTGGGAGGAGAATTGGTACGACCTACCTCCCACGTGTGAGCTTAGGGTTAGCTTGTTTCAAGTGTTTTCTCATTTCTAAGTCATCTTCTAAGCTAGGATGTGGAGTTTAGTGAGCATCTTGTTGATAGTTGTTGTTGTTCTCTCTCTCCTTCACCTCTTTGGCACAATAAAGGTAGGCTTGCCTCCACCTTGTGCCATTGAGTTGCTTGGCTTGCTTTTTCATTAATCTTTCAAGTCTTTTCTAATCTTAATAATTGCCTACACCTTGGGAGAGAAACCCCCAAAATCGCAAGGCTAGGATAAATAATGTGTTGATGGGTTTCTAATGCTTTAATGGTTAAAATATTCTAGATCTAGATCTCTTCACACCTTTAGTCCTTAGCTTAAGCCCTTGGGGCATAATTAACTTGCTTAAATCTACTTGCATGTTATAGGTTATTCTAAGATCTATCTTGTTTACATGCTCTAATCCAACACACTAAATGGTTAATGCTTTGATGGTTTAATAAGTGGTTTTCCTTTACATGCTATTTCATCTTTAAGGCCACTTGCCATCACACTCAAGTTAATATATTGTTGGATAAGTTGATAGTGTAGGCACACATCTAAAGCTTCAAGCTTTTCCTTTCACACTTAATTCTTTTCTCTTACTGCTTCAACAAATGTAAGATAAGTGGTGATAAGCTTGAGTCTCTCTCCTTTTCTTTGGCAAGTTGTTCTTGCCCTTATGCATTAATATTCTTTCATAACAAGCTTTCATGTTAATGGTGATAAACTAAATCATTATTCAGTTTGCTTTTACTTGCTTTATATGTG
>JZKD02S1972841.1:37936-51340 GCA_000966675.3 Picea glauca | reverse complement strand
TTAGGAGGTCCATTCTAGACCCAAATTTACTCTTATGATTACACCTTTGGAGAGTGCTTGGTTTGTGCACCGAGTTTGACATGACTTCAGAGATCTCAAGGTTTATTTGAGCATGATTTAATGAGAATTGAGCCCTCTTGTGTGAGCGTCCTTTCACATTTGATGGTTTTTGATACGTGTATCACTTCATTATGAGGTGCATCACCTATATAGATGGAGTGCTTAACATGCCTACTCATGATGGGGTTGTTTTAGCCTTCCCATTGAGCTAGTTTAATGACTTTTCACTTGATTGGAGGCTTGATTATAGAGCACCCTTGCTTCGTTGGCATGTGTTCACACTTGAGGAGGTTTGTTATGATATGAATGAACTGCATAGATGGAGTTCTCACCTACCTTAACACACATGTGTGGCATCTCATTATTTTATTGCTAGAGAGGGGTCGTTTTCTTTTACAAGGTGTTTGTTAGCATCTTGCACATGGATTGAGTTAGTTGGTGGTTTGAACCCTCACACTAGGGGATCTAACTATTTGCACATGATTTGATGGTTGTTACACCTTGGAGCCCACGCTTGTAACTATTGCATGTTATTTGTAACTTCTACTTGGTCTTCCACCTATTTTGAGGATGGGTCCACCTTGGAAGGCTCACACATGCTATTTTGAGGTAGTTGTTACAAATATAATGAGGATTTTAGTGGAGCAACCCCTTGATGGAAGCTTCTAGTGATACATTGGAGACTTTTGACATGGTCTACTACCTTGGAGGAGTTGTATAACTAACCACTCCATTATTTATTTATTTTTGACTTGTCTCATGGAGTTGGTTACTTGAGTGCATCATTGTATTGTTTTCCTTGGATATTTTATTGTTTCTTCTTGGAGAAGAATGTGGATCTCAATAACTCATTGCTACTTTTAGTAAGGAATTTGTTGAGAAGGCTATTGTATTGTTATTCATTGGAGGACTAATAGATCTAGGAAAACAAATTCTTATTTATTGTTGAGGAGATGGAGCTCAAACCTATATAAGGGTTTGTTCTCTCCTTCATTTGTATGGTTGGATTTGGGAGAAATACCTTGGAGCTTAATGAAATATCTATTGGATGTGTTTGAAGGATCAATACAATAATCTTTTGCGTGAGGAAATCTTCTAGATTTTTACTGCTATTCTTCTTGTTGTTGAAATACCTTGACATATGTTCATGGAGTATGATTTGGTGTACACCTTACATTTTCTTTTATGTTATCAATAGAGTATTATGTATGATTGCATCACTCTCTACTTTAGGATAAGTGCATATACATATTATTCCTGATAGAAATAATCTCAATTTGGGCCAAAAAGGAAAGAGATGATAGAAATAATCTTTCCATCATTAGGATAACCTCCCATTTGAGCCTTGTTTTGACCCCATGTTCCCAATAACAACACACTAATCTCTGGTCCATCCATCCACTTTATTTTCTTTAACTTACAAAAAATTGTTTTGTTTGAATTAACTCTTCATATCACCTTTGAACCTATTGCTTAAAATTCCATCAATTCTATTAAAGGGAAGCCCCTCTTGAACCAAAGGAGAGTCGGCTTAAAGTGTGAAGAGGGTTGGTGATGTGATAGTGGCCTCCCTCTTAGTTCCTCCAAATCCTTGCTTGAGTTTTAGGGATTTATCTCTAGAAGTGAGGGTTTGAGCAGTAACAAGTTGTACGTATGAACAGTTTTGACCCTATTTATAACTATATATATGACATATGGCATAGAGAAGACTAAAATTTCTCTCACATCATATTATTTTGTGTAGGATCATTGTTGTTGACATGAGTAGATAACTTTATGAAGCATGGAATTAGTTAGAATGACTTAGATAGTGAGAAAATAAGGGAACTAACAGAACCACAAGACATTCTAAATTTTGATAAATGAAAGAAAAAACAATATATAAAAAATCAGCAGTGCATCTTTGTTCTTGTAGAATATAGTAATGTGATATTTTTCACTACACACCTAAAGGCTAAGGTACCTTGTTTTGATGTTTCGTATTAAGTGTTAATGTTCAATGTATTTGACATGAAAATAGTGATCGTGGAATGAATTGGATGATGGATCATGATGCTTTGAATTTATATCTTTTTCCTTGTTTCACCTTGGTGGTCATCATCATTTCCTAATCAAGTGTTGTCACTCTTGGGCAGAGTTGTACTACCGGGGGTCTTGATAGGGGTAACATGTCCATATCCCAATCTATATGTACTATGCTCCATCTTTCCCCCGTTATCCCTTCTTTTGGGTTGGTTGTCATATCTCACCCATACAAATTCATGCTTCATAATCCCATGAGAAGAAGGAGCTAGAATGCTCAAGGTTGATGTAGCTTGATATAAAAAATATATATGTAGAAAGAGAAAATTCTAAACTCAACATGCAAAGCAAAACAAAGAAGAAAGAAAAGCAGAGTCAAGAACCAAAAAAGAATAAAGAAGCATGAACTCACCCCCCTCGCTAAGAGGCCATCACCCTAGGTCTTATGCAATGAATGCATACCTAACAAAAAGGACTTAGAAAATGAAAATCAATAGCCAAAAAAGGTTGAGTGAATAAAGAAAAAGGCAAATAGGGGTTTGGAAAGACACAGTGCCAAGGAAAGGGAAACTCGTTACCTAAGCGCTCCCTCATACAAAGGCGCTCATGAGGATGAATAACATACATAACCTCACATGACTATGCGACCACCCATGAAGTAAACCCTAAACCATACCATATGCCAATAAACATACTCCTTGATGGGTTTCTTGGGAAATAGTCTTTTCCTAAGTACTGGCACACCTAATAGGGGTTAATAATGATCCTCCCATACCTAACCTTGGTAAATTCTATAGGTTTATGAGCTAGTGTGAAGTTTGAAGAGGATACTTAATGTGATCTATGTAATGGCTTTTACATTGACATGACTCACTTTCTATGTTGCATTTGACTTATGTACATGCCTCTGAGTTTGATGGATACATTTGACCACATGAGCCCCTCCTTGGACGATGTTCTTCACATGGATATTCACTTGGATTGAGTCTTGGTCCTTTGGAGGATGTTGAGTGGCTACTTGCACATTTGATAGAGGTTGTCCCACCAATTTTGAGAGGTCTTTCCGCATTATTTGGATTACGTTGAGCCTTATGAGGACATGTCACCCTTATTGAGACGTCCTAGCACCCATTGGACATAACATGTCACCTTGATGATGGGACATTGTACCTTTTCATGATGATATGACACATATTGATAAGACACCACACTTGTTGTGGGATGATATGTCACTTTGGGATGAAACATTGCACCTCTAGGAGGGAATGTTTCACTTTTGAGCCCCCTACACATCACTTTGGAGTGAATCGTCCACTTATTGAGGTTATTCATGCCACACATGTGGCCTCTAGAATGCATTTATGATGAACGAGTTGGCATTAGAGCATATTTATTTCATTTTGGAGGCATCGTTGGGGGTCTTAGTGACCTATCCACTCTTGTATCATGGATATTTTATGTCTCGTTTCGTTTTCTCTAGGGTTTGCAAGAGATAAAAGCATTATTTATGTTCTTAGGGATTTTGATGGATGAAAAGGGTGTTTGACCTCTCATATAAATAAGAGAAGCACTTCTCACTTGTAAATCATTGCTACTTGTGGAGAATTATCACAACTTGTCTACTATTCTTCTCTCTTATCTAAATCGCTATGGATGGCTAGTTAGAGCGACTTCTTGTGGAGATGATTTGTGAATGACTTTACTACTTCATGGATGCTCATTGCTAGGGTTTTGAAGGTTGAAATATATATTGAGTAAGTGGTCTAATTTTATCTTGTGGATTTTGTTTATGGATGAATACTAGTGTAATTGTGCTTCTCTAGTGATGGTTGTGCATTGCCTTCATTTCTTCTTGAAAAAATCCATCTTTTCAAAGCTCTTGGAAGGTTATTAGTGGAGTACCTTCCCTTGAACCATCTTGAAGTTTTAGAAGGTACTAGGAGGATATTCTAGGGTTTGTAGTCGACAACCCTAGACATCACCCTAGATCCACTTACATATCTTCAAGGGAGTCCCTAGTTGACCCCATATGCCCAAAAAATTATAGTAGGCACCAATCTTTCTCCCTTTAGTCAATCATAAACCAAAAATTCTACTTTATTTTAATGTTTTAGGGTAAAGTTAGGGTTTATAACAGCAATACATTCATTTTTAGCCATAAAATACTTAGAAGTTTTGGTATTTGTGCATGCATTTGACTTGGAAGTCATATTAAAACCCTAAATTGCATTGCTTATTTCATTTTTAGCCCAATTAGGGTTGGACGTCTAAGGTTTCTTGGCTGTTATATGCATTTATAATTTCAGAATTTGTTTGTTATCTAAAACACTATTTTTATCCATCTCTCAAGCCCTATTTTACTTGCTTATCTATTGTCTCAAGGGATGAAATTATTGTTTCTGTTATGACTTGTTCTATTGCTGTAATTTATCATTTTTGTTACAAGTTTTACAACAGCCATCATTAATTTCAAATTTGAGTGGTTTAGGGATTGTTTTGTATAAGATTATTACTCGGTAAACTCCCTAAATCAACCCTAGAATACCATAAACCAAATGTGGAATTGATTTACATTAGCCACCTAAACACTAACTTGCTTGACATATCTCGTTGGTGGTATTTTGGGTAGATACTTGGGAGGCTTTAGACTTGATTGTATCTTGCCTTAGGAGTCCTAAGTCCTACCAAGGAAGCCTCCCTTGTGTTGGACACAATCCTTCACTAAAAAGAGGGAAGTTGTTTCTAAGGTGACAGTGGTGACATCTTCTGACGTTCCACTAGTCTTGGCACATTGTGAAGGCTTTGCACTAAGGTGCTAGATTTTTTGATAACATGAACAATGATTTAAATGAGAATGGATGAAAAATGGAAAAACATTGGGATTTCCTCATTCCACCATCTTTTTGGACATGCATAAGGCTTACAAGTGGTCAATCAACTTTAATGTGGAGCCTTCTCTAAATTGACAATCAAATTGTTTCAGATCATGGTGTACTCCAAGGCATCAAATAGTGGTGGTAGTTTGCAATTGGCAATTTCATGATTGACAAGGCTAGGAAAAACGCACTAGACTAGATAGAAGCTTTGGTAGCTATTCTTATAAAATAATCAGAAAGCAACAAATTGAAATTCGACTTACACATTGGTAACTTCTAGTATTCCACAGAGTGCAATACGTTTCCTGTTAAGATAATATATAATAAGACAAACATGTGTTATGATGCTTGTGTGGTGAAAAAAGAATTGAAAACTTGTGGATGGTTCCTTTTGAGAACCATAAGATATGGATACAAAATAATTGTTAATGGACAAACCAGTGTTACATATATCAGCGATATATTGCCAGTATTGCAAAATATCACGTCTTTCACCGAGTCGATAATATTGCCGCTATTTATCATGATAAGAAAATAGCGTGATATATTCAAAGTATCATGATATTTTCCATATATATTGCGACTCAATACAAAATATTGCCCTGCCCACATTGATTCCACCTTATAACTGGATTTTTTATCTTTTAACCCTCATTTTGCAAAAGAGAGTTGGGGGAATGAGCTCTGAGGAGATTGTGACCATTTTTTTTTATTGAGAAAGCAAGGGGAAATCCAGTGTTTTCATTACCATTAGCTGATCTATTCTGGAGCGGGGATTTACTTCGATCTATATTATCCATATTTCCATGTATGTATAAAATTTTAGGCTTGCATTTTCTTTGTTTTTCAAGATTTAGTATAGGGTTTGCAATGTCCAATAGATATACCTCTTCTTGTATTTTTTAATGGGAGATTCAACACTTATCTAATTATGATTTTCTAATTGCAGCATTCTTTTATGTTGATTTCATATTTCCCCATCTATTTTATGCTATAGGTAACATGTGTAATCAATGCCCCACAAAATGGCAAAGCCTTTAGACCCAATGTGGGAGTATGTTGAAGCAATTAAGCCCCATAATCGATAGAGGCTGAACTACAAGCTACGTGGAAAGGAAATATTTAGTGGAATTAGCCGCTTGAAATACCACCTTGCCAAAATCCCAAGCCATGAAGTGGATGTTTTCCCTTCATCTACTCCAAAAATTGTCCATATTGCAAATCATTTAATTCTTGATTTTTCTAGGAAGAGAGATCAAAGGGAAAAATTGAGGCTTGAACTTGCAAATAGAGAAGCAAGAAGCATGGGAGCCACAAGATTGTCAAGGGTGGGGGAAATCCATTCCTCGACATGTTCACCTTTCTTTGTGCTAAGGTCAGTACCTAGGGGACAACCTTCTTTTTGGTTAATGATTAAAACAAGGGAGAAGAAGGAGGCAAACAAGATTGTGGTAAAATGTTTTCTATGGAGTGACATTCCTTTCAACATTGTCAAGAACAATCCATTCTACCATTCGATGTATGAAGTCATTGTTATTGTTAGCCCTAGGTACAAGGGCACTTCCTATAATGACTTGAGAGGGCCTCTCCTTCAAGGGGAAAAGACAAATTTCACCCAAAGATTGGTTGAGCTTAGGGAATCATGGGAGAGCACCAAATGAATTATTATGTTAGACGGTTGGACAAATGGGAAGGGCAAGTTCATTCTCAATTTCTTGGTTAATTGTCTCAAGGGGATAACGTTTATCAAATCTGTTGATGCATCTGCCTATGTTAAAGATGCACAGTTACTATGTGACTTGTTGAGTGGGTTCATCCAAGAGATAGGTCCATAGTATGTTTTCCAAGTCATCAGGGACAATGTCGATGTTGTTGTTGACAAGTTGTTTATGGAGAGGTATCATACCTTGTATTGGACTCCTTATGTTGCCAATCGCATTTAATGTATTGGGAATTTAGGTAAGGATCATAGGTTGAAGTCAAAAAATGAGTCATGATGCTTGGAAGTTATGCTTTTTTCCTTGTTTCACCTTGGTGTCCATCATATGTACTCTAGTCAAGTGTTGTCACTATTGGGGAAAAGGGGTACTACTGGGAGGCCTTGATAGGGGTAACATACCTGTACCTTTTCATACTTAACACTTTCCATCTATATTCCTCCTAGTACCCTATCTTTTGAGAATGGTTGTTACATGTATCCCAAAAATGTCGTACTTCATTCTCCTATGAGAAGAAGGGACTTGAATGCTCGAGGTTGATGCAGCTGTAAAAAAAAATGGAAAGAGCATGTTATACATTCAAAATGCAAAAGAAAATAATGGGATATAAATGATAAATCAAAATCCAAGTAAGCTTGAGCTCTACCCCCTCACTATGAGGCCATCACCCCAAGTTCTAATGCACTGAATGCGTACCTAAAGAAAATGACTTAGTTGAATCCTGATGTAACAAATGCATAAACCTGAAAAGCGGCTTGCAAAGAAAAACAATGAATATCAAAAGGAAAGATAGGGGTGGAAAGAAACAATGTCGAGGAAAGGGTAACACAATGCCTTAACTGCTCCCTCTACAAAGGAGCTCATGGAGATGGACATCACACATGGCCTTGCATGTCAATGACACTATGACTGTGAAGTAAACCCCAAGTCGTACCACTCACTCACACTTAAACTTTTATAGGTTTTTTGGGAAATACTCTCCTCTACTTGGGTAGTGGCACACCTAATAGGGTTTTATGATGGTCCTCCCATACTTAAACTTGGCAAATTGCATAAATTTATAAGCTGGTGTGAAGTTTAAAGAGGATACCTAATGTGAATTACTTACATGGCTTTTGCATTAAATTGTGACTCACTTTTTTATGACTCTAATGACTCTTGTATCCATGATGGTTGGTTTCACTTGACTCTTTGAGCCCTTGCTTGATGATGATGCACACTTGATATGGTCCTTTGGAGGATGTTTTGATGCTTTTCCCACACTTCATAGAGGACGTTGCACATTGTATGGAGGTTGTTGGAACCTTGATGATGAGCGTTGGACCATGTGATGATTTGGCATGCTTCTTGACAACCTTCGACACCTACTGGACCTTGGACATTACACCATGAGCCTGACGTGTCACTGAGAGAGTAGGAAGCCCCCGCCATGGACGTTGCATCCCTTGAGGACATTGAGGCTTGGTTTGATGACATGACATATGTTGATGATAGTACACCTCTTGGGAGGGGTCCTGGATCTTTTTCCCATGATGATGCCATACCCTAGCTTGAGGGCTTTGCATATTTGGAGATGATGTCACACTTGAGGATGATATGACATTTGCTTGAGCTAACCTAGCACTTGGATGATGAGTTCGCACCTTGTGGATGAGGAAACCTTCTTAATGAGGAGGCATGATTGTTGATGATACCTTGCACCTTTTGGGGAAGAGATGTGACTTTTGGAGCTTTGTACCCCATTTGGAGATGATGCCACCCTTCTAGAGCCCTCTACATCACATGTGTGGCACTTTTAGAGGATGTTTTCATGTTTTAGCATTGTATCATTATCTTAGAGGCATTTTTGGGGGTCGACCTAGACCTATCCACCTTGTATCATGGATATTATTATGTTTTAGAGGCTTTTGGGTGGATATTAGCTAAAATGAGGCTAGTGCTTGGTTTCCTCATATATATATAGGAAGTGCTCCCTCATTAATCATCATAGCAACTTGTGGAGGATTACTTCTACTTGTCTCTTCTCTATTTCTCATTTGTCTATGGATGGATAACTTATACACCTTCTTGGAGAGATGATCTATGGATTCTTTTTCATGCTTGATGGATGATTTTCATGGTTAGGGTTTCATGGATGAGCATTGGTTTACCTAGTAAGTGATCTTTCTAAGCCATTGTTGATTTGTTTATGAATGTATTAAGTTTGAATGTTCTTATCAAAGTGGTGATAGTGCATTTTACCTTGTATTTTCTTAGATAGATCTTATCTTGTAAACCCCGGGAAGGTTTGTAGTGGACCACCTTCCCTTGATAATCATTTTTTGAAGCTTGCTAAAGGACATAAGAATATTTTCTAGGGTTTGTAGTGGACTACCATAGGGTTTTATCCAAGATCCATCTCGATTTCATCTATTAAAGGTTTCTAGAAGACATAGGGTTTATAGTGGACTACTCTAGGGTTTTATCCTTAGGTTCTTTCTTTCACCTTTTGTCTCCAAGGAAGTTCATAATTTGACTCCATATACCCAAGAGGAATAAAACGACACTAGTCTTTCTCCCTTGTCATTCAAACTGTAAATTCACCTTTTCTCTTGTTGCTCTAGGGTTAGATTAGGGCTTGTGGCAATTTACCTTAATTTTCAGCCATAAATGTGCTTGATGTCTAGGGTTGTATTGGCAAATCATCTTCAAAGTGTATCTTGCTATCATTCATTGCATTGCTGATTTAATTTTCAGCCCTTTAGGGCTTGACAACTTGCATTCCTAGAGCTATTATATGTCATTTACATTTCAGCAAGTGATTGTTTGTTAAACCCTAGTTTAACTTGTATTATTTCAGCCCTAGCTTCATTAATTTCTTACTTGTTTAAAGGGATGATTTATTGCTGCTGTTATAACTTGATATATTGCTGAAGTCATTAATTTTTATACAAGTTTTTGTAACAGCCATGGCTTTTCTTTTGATTTGTAGTGTTTGGGGTACCTCATTGACCTATTTTGACTTGCTAAACACCATTAATTGTCTTGGATACTTCATATATACAAATCTGGAAATCGCTTCATTAAACCACATAGTACTTAACCTTGAATACCTTGATCTAATGGTGGTGTGTTTGAGTAACCAATATAGAAGGTTGTAGACTTGATCTCATCTTGCTATAGGATTTCTTGAGGTTGCTAGGGAAGTCTCCCTTGTGTTGAATCTATCCTTCACTAAAACGAGAAAAGTGATTTGCTAAGGTGACAGTAGTAACACTTCCATGTTACACTTGTCTTAGCCCTTGTGAAAAGCTTTGCACAAAAATGCTAGATATTATGATAATAGTGGGGTTTACTAGAAAATCATGGTTCAAAACATTTACACTCCACATTGTTATATATGAGTGAGCAAGTTTGTTTTAAAGGAGCCACCCCCTTTACAACTTAACCATGGTGAAGACATAAGGAAAAATTGAAAATCATATCATTCTAATGATGGGGCCACCCCTTTTAAACTTTAAACTTTAAAATATATATATATATATATATATATATATATATATATATATACACTAAGGCAAGGATGAAGGCTATGTTATCATAAAGGGTCCACCCCCTTCATCATCATACACTAGCCCAACCCACTATTTCATGTCGTGCGATGGTCCAAAAGTAGATTTTGAAAGGGGTCACCCCCTTTTTCTTATCTTATGTGACAACTCACCTTATGGTGGGATATGAACCGTGTGAAGAGCGTGTTGATTATCCATGAAGAAATGGTCGACGTGGAGCCCCTTTCATTATGCTACCTATCGTTCACATTGACATGGTCGATGTGGATCCCCTTTAATTATGCTGGCCTCTGTCTTATTTTCCATCTCGTGCCAATGAAATTAAGGGACCGCCAACAACCAATGGAGCCGAACCTGCATTGTCTTATTGCTACGGCTAATCCATTTCATTAAGGAAGCAATGGTCAATGTGGAATTAAAGGTATATTATGGGGCTAATACATGAATGCACATGTCCATAACGTGGGATTGGTCGCCATTTTAATCCATCACTTGCAACGGATTGATGTCTATTCCTTTCACCACATCAAGAGTGCATATCGTGTAGAGCTACCTTATCCATCCGTCAAGATAAGGACCACGGTTATAAAATCCGTATGTTCCTTTTATGGGAGTTATGAATTGTTTATTGAAACTTATTAATGGAACGATTCTTCTTATGCCCAATGGAGACCATTGGGGCATCTATCAAAGTCAAAGTAACCACGTAGAGGAGGTTGTTACATTCCTTGCTATTTTTGCTATTTTCGGGAGATTGTACATAACTAACTCATTATTTTAGTATTGTTGAATTTTTTTCATAGAATTAGTTAGAATGAGAACACTATTATATTGTTTTCCTTGTGGAGGATGACTATTTTATTGTAATTTTTTTTTGGAGGAAATTGTGGATCTCAATAATTTTTTTTGCTATTTTTAGTAAGCAATAAATTTTTTGTTATTTTTAGTAAGCAAGTTGTTGAGAGGATTATTACATTGTTATTCCTTGGAGAGAGATCACTTGATTTAGGAAAGAAAATGATATTTTATTGTAAGAGGCGATGGAACTTAAACCTATATAAGGGTTCTCTCTCCATTTGTAAGTGGGAAATTTTTGGTTTGAGAGAAAGAGCTTCAAGCTATGGAATAAAGTATCTTTTTTTGTCTAAAGCTTTGTGTATTGTATGTACAATTTCTCTATGTGTGGTATAATGTTCTAAGCACACTATTGGAAGCTCTTTTTTGCAGGTATATGGATGTTAGAATCAATCAAGGGCCATAGATGAGCACAAATGCTATCTTGGAAAGGGGTAGGGTAATTGGTTCCTTCCCTCTTATCTCATCTCCCTTTTATGTTGCTTACCTTAAAGATGAAAACATTATGTATTTGGTCCAATTATCACATTACATTTGTAGATAGCCTTTGGTAGGGGCCACCCTAATGATTGCCTTGAGTACCTAATCTTGTTACCACACAATTTGTCACCCAAATATGTAAATTCCAAAGCACTTAGGTGAAGACTTGTGGAACTAGGAGGTTGGTCACACTCACAAAAGGGAGACTGATGGATTACTTGCTTGGGAAATGGAATCATATAGCAACTTCAAGGAGTGTTCTATAACAAATCAAGGACTATAAGCAACCAATTGACATGCCATATAACCACCTTAATTTGGTTTTAAAATAGATTAGGGGGAAGCAAGCAATCATTTGATGTGCTCAACTACAACTCCTGACTTGGTTGCTTGATTTACAAATGAGATGGTGGAGAGGGTCTATAACAAATCCACTATTGGAGGCAAGCTTCAAATGTGGCCTCCACCAAAGACAATCTACAAACACACCTAATCAAAATATGTAGAGTGCCTAATGTTTCTATCTTGAAGGTAAGTGACACAAAAGGGAGATAAGAGGGAGGAAACCATTACCCTAGCCCTTTCCAATAAAGTAGATGCACCTTTCTTTGGCCCTTGATTTTCCTTTGTCATCCAGACACCTGCAAAAAAACTCCCAATGTAGTGCCTAGAACAAACATCCACACATAAAGAAATTGTATTAATATTAATCCATCACTTAGACAAAATAAAAACAACTAATTCTCCAAATCTTGGAACTAGCTTGCTCACAAGTTCTTTTATTTAATAATTCCCTAGTTGAAAACTAAGTCACGGGGTTTGCCGAACCTAAAACTTGAGGTTCGAAATTCGGCGAACCTCAAGGTTTGCCGAACCTAATGTCAAACCTAAATGAACTCAAATGTGTGTCTGAATTCGAACCTTAGGACGAATTTGGAGGATTTTATTGAGGTTTGGGATGAGGTTTCATTAGGGTTCAATATATATATCTGAATCTAAAGCCGAATCTCATCTGAACCTTCTTGAAAAATTCGAACCTAATCGTTGTCGAACCCGAACTCGAACCCGAACCATGTGACTTAGGTTGAAAATGGAGAGAACAAACCCCTATATAGGTTTAAGCTCCACTCCTCATACAATAAAATATTATTTGTTTTCGTAGATCCATTAATTCTCCAAGGAATAATAATAAAATAGGACTCTCAACAACTTGCTTACTAAATTCTCCACAAGGAAAAACAATATAATAACATTTTCATTCCAACTAACTCTATGAGAAATATTCAAAATAATGATTTCGTTATGCACAACTTCTTAAAATAGCTAAGAAGCTAACAACCTTCTCCAAAAAGTCAATAGACTTTACCCTTTGAAATGTCCACACATCAAAATCTAGGAAGATTGCCCTTTGAAATGTCCACCCAAAATCTAGGAAGATCGATCGATGTGTGGTTGATTTGTGCATAAGAAAATTGCTGCAAAAGGTGGGTTGGTGTTGTTGTATAATACCTAAAACGGTTCCATAATACATAGGACGACAACCCCCTGATTTCATTTGCACAAGCTAGAAAACATGAAATGGAAGTGGACGGCCCCTCATAATACTTTTGACCAAGCTATAAAAATTCTATGGCTCCTCCAATTTGGCTTGTACAAAATAGGAATATGATAAAAATAATACAGCGGCTCCAAATTAGAATAGCTGAGAGAGTGGATGGCAGCTTGAAGTGAACAAAGAAATATTGCAGCTCCATAGATAAAAGGTTCAAAGAGAGGTACAGTGTCCCCATCCCACGTTCATTCATCCAATATGCCACGTAATGTGCAATATATGGCTTGATC
>JZKD02S1972841.1:0-10569 GCA_000966675.3 Picea glauca | reverse complement strand
TGCCTCAAGAATATTTTTCTTTGATCTTTTTAATCAACAATCTATTGTTCCAAGTCATTCATTGTAGTCCATATTTTGATATTGTTACCCCCTTGATGCCTAGGGGTAACTAGAGGAGATCATGTCTCATGGACCGAAATGGAGACAATGATCCCGACCATGATGATGATCAACATGTCCATAGATGGCAGCCCAACAACCCCCCTCAGATAACCTCTTACAACTACAGATCAACCAAGGCTCATCACATCCAAACAACTCAATGTATGGGAGATGGTAAGCCAGTGTCACCATGAGGTATGTTAGTCCTTTCATGCGAAGTGTTGTGCTTAATTTGTTGGGCATGTAGATGAGGATCATTGGTTGAAGTTGGATAATGGATCATTGGCTTGGAAAATTGTGTTAGTTTCCTTGTTTCACCTTGGTGGTCAGCTTTTGTGCCCTAGTCTCGTGTTGTCACCACCTAGGGAAAAGGGGTACTACTGAGGGGCCCTCACAAGGGTAACGTTCCTTTCCCCACCATACTTAACAGTTTGCATCCTGGAGCCTTTCACAGTGTACCAAACTTTGGTAATGGGTCATGGTCCATTCTCTCATGAGAAAAAGGGGTTGAAGGCCCAAAGGTTGATGCAGCGTCTATATATGTATATGCTATGGAAAAAATGATAAAGGCCACCTATAAAATCCACAGGCCATCTTGAGCTCTACCCCCTCTAATGGTAATCGCCCCTTGTCCTGATGCACTGAATGCACAATTATAACAGGACCATAGCCCACTAAGAAAATGAAAGAATAAATATTGAAACCTGTAAAGGGGACTGTAAATAATAAATGGGTATCAAAAGGCAATTAAGGGGTTCAAAATGCAAAAAGTACCAAGGAAAGGGTATCTCAAGCAGCAAGCACTCCCTCTACAAAGGCACTCATAGAAATGGGTTTAATGACACCATAAGCCATGAAGTAAGCCCTAATTCATACCACTATCACACTTACTCTTGAAGGGTTTCTTTCTTTCACTGCTTCCCTCGGGACCTATCCCTCTACGTGGGTATTTTATTTCCTGTCTTGGTTGGCACACCTAATAGGGTTGGATGAAGGCCCTCCCATATTCAAAATTGCCAACTCACATGAGGTCCCAGGCCAATGTGATGCTTGAAGGGGATACTGAGGTGAATTGTTTACATGGCTTATATCTTAAGTAACAACTTACTTTGCATGATTCAAGGACTAATATCTCTTATGAACATTGATTTACCTTGTCTTATATTCTGCTTTGTTTTGGATGGCCCTGACATGGTTCTTTGAGGGACGTCCTAGGCCTTCACCCAGGATGGTGTGCTCTTATTGCAAGACCTTGGCATATGTGAAGTAGAGAAGTGAGTCATCCAATGACTTACCACCTTCCGACATGAGCTCTCAAATCTTCAGAATCTTGGACGATGGACTTGGTTTGAGCAGATTTGGTCATGATGGCACACAGATGGGTTGAAAGCCCACATGCTGGGTAGTGTAGTCCAAGGGATTATTTCTCACAGGATGGAGGATGTTGTAGCAACAAAAAACCAGACACCAAGCAGAGACGAGATGCAGCTCCCTCCACCTTGGATGCAGTGCCCTAAACCCTTGACGTCACCCTCCTTCTAATGATGACGTCATATTCTAGGGTTTGATGGACATTTGGGGTACCAGTGACAATTTGGCATGACCATGGGTGAGGAGACACATCATTTCTATTACTCCACCGTGGATGATGCCACATGGCCTTAGGAGGCCCTCTCCTAGCCTTCGAAGGCTTGACATCACCACGTGTGGCATTAATGATGTGTTATTTGCATTTTAGCATTTTGTAAAGGGGTTGGCCCCACTTCTAATTGAATTTTGACATGTTCTGTGGACAAAGCACTATGCCTAGCCTCATATAAGAAGTCTAGTGCTATTTTTCATTTGGATCATCACATTCCTCACTCATTAGTGGGGTTACACTCTAGAAAAGTTCACTATTTCATCCTTCTTGGTCTTTTTCTCTTATGCGCTATGCTTGAAGGAGGATGTTTTGTGGATGTCTTGCTCATTTGGATGGATAATTTCTACAATTAGGGTTTTGATGTCTTGGAAGATGTAAGTAATTTGCTGCAATTTTATCTTTGGTAACTGGTTAATGTTAAATGTGTTAAATTGCTATCTTGTTGCAAGTCTCTTTATCTTGTTGAAACCTTAAGAGGGAAACATAAGTGCTTTTTTCCCTCATAAAGTCTTATTTGTCCAAGTTTGTGAAGCATCCTTGCTAGGGTTAAAAAAACCTAAGGCCCAAAAGTGCTTGCACCTTAGGGTTTTAACCCTAGACTTTGATCCTTGACCTAAGTAAAGCTAGAAGAAGGGAAAAACAACACCTAGGGCCCAAATGTGCTTGCACCCTAGGTACTTTCTTCCTCAAAGTCTAAAGCCTAAGGTCCAAACGTGCTTGCACCTTAGGGTTTAGACTCTACCTTTTTTGTTTCATCTAGATCAATCTTCAATGTTAATGCATTTGAGATTCCATAGGCCCTAGAGGACAACAACATTGATCTAGGAATGTTATTGTGGCTAAAATAGTTGTTAAAATCAATATTCACTGTGTCTCAAACATCCTACTAACATTGCTAACCTTATACCTAGTAAACTTCTATTATTTCTTGCTGCTGTTATAAAAGATTGTTACAGACACTGAAAACTACATTAAATTGCTGCATACACCTATTTATAAGTGGCTTAACTTGTTTGGAAATCACTCCTAGCAATTGGATAATAATCTACTTGTTTAATGCTTACTTTTCAGCTCAATTGCCATATTTCTGAGCATTGTTTCTTGATGTTGTTGCAATTTATTTATTGCTGTCATATCATTGTTTACTGCTGTAATTTGCAACAGCCATAGCAATTTTACTTGTCTAGAGCCTAAAGAGGTCATTATTGCATGCTATAACTTGATAATTGTCTATATCATGCTGCAAGTTGTTTATTGTCTCGTACAAGTACAGCAATTGTGTCGTTATCCTTTATCCCTTTCCTAGACCTAGACCTAACTAACATGTGATCAAGATAGGGGGCAGTAGGCTTGGCTATATCTTACTATTCAATGCCTTGAGGTCACTAGGGAAGCCTCCCTCGTGGTGGACCTCTTCCATCACTAAAACGAGGGAAGTCCCTACTTAGGTGACAGTGGTAGGTTCTTCCATAGTTACACAAAATTTGGGGATCTTGTGGAGGGCTTTGCACAAGTACAAATAACAGATATCATTGAAGGCTTTGTTTGGTGTAAAACTTAGGTCCCACTTAATGTATCTCAATGGACCATCTCATCTCAAGACCAACACCTAATGTAATTTAAACCAGAGGTTGTGAGAATATTTTGGACATACCAAAAGGTTCTTGGTTTAAAAACAAAATTAAGTCGAATGATTTTGTGAACAATGCATTTGCATAGCCACAATGTTAAGCAAATTACTGAACTAACAGATCAAGTCACTTTTAAAGACCAAGGCCAAAGCCAATTTGGTCAATTTAAATTTTAAATTCCCTCAAAAGCTTGTCTACAAAAATGAAAACAAGGACAACCTTTAGAACTATAACTTAATAGAGATACTCTTGATCTACACAATGGAATGGGTGTCTTTACCACGATCCTTAAATGTCAGAGAAGTATACTATAAATCATTAGCAATACGCATCGAATTTTTTTCTTTGTCGTTATTCTCTCCTCTTTAGTTTAGATATTTAAATTCAAGCGCAAATCTTGTTGGATTTCTTTTGCATATTTTGTAGGAGTACTAGCCATTATGATAAAATGCATTTTCTTCATGTGTCAAACTACAATTATTATGAAGAATGCATTTGAAGGTAAAATATGTACTTTGTTTGTTGTAGGGAGGGCTCCAATTTCTTATTGACTCTATAAAGGAAAAAGATCCAGACAAGGTCTCTATGAACCTTACCTCCTCATTGGATACAATTGCTCAATTGGAACTCTTACAGGTAACCTTTGTATAACATCAATTTAGTGCCTTTAATATTTTGGGATGTTATAAATCAAGTTATTGTGTATAAATATAATTTAGCTATATATGCACTCAAAATTAATATGTTATTTAAATTGTTAGCGAAGCATTATATATAAAATAAAGAAGCAAAGTTAATGAAAAAAGTGCTCCTCGGTTAGACACTAATGTCTAGATCCATTGGGCCCCATTGGAGTGATAACTAAGTTGCATTCCAACTTGGACAGTTTCCAAGGAAATGTAAACACTATAAACACCTCTTCATTTGTCTCATTTTTTTATCATTTTGTTCACCGATTGGGATGCATTAGCATTTGTTTGACTTTAGGTGTTTTAAGAGGAAATCCTCCTTGTATCTTCAATGACGTGCATTGTGAGAGCATCATTGGGCACTCATGGTGTGTTTATGGTGGAGTTATGACTACATGAGGAGAGTGACTAGACGAAAATGAAATGAGTAAGCAACATAAATAGAGAGAGATGGAGATACCCAAATCAAAAGATCTTTATTGAATTATAGAGTTTCAAACATCATATTTACAAGACATCGTACATGTTTGTACAAGTATTTTGGAAGTCTAAAAAGCTCTAATAAATTGAATGTACTCATAACTAATCCTTAACACCAGTAATTATAATAGTATTTTGAGTGTTGAGATTCCAAGAAACGCACTCAACACACGAAAACAACAAACACAATCCTCATAGGATTTTACATGTGTGCATATATAACCCCTTTCACACAAAATATTTGGAGAGATTAATAATTGTTCAATATATAATGTTTCTTCTATTTTAGCTACAGGAGGCCGAAGTAGGCTATCCAATATACAAGTACCACTCTAATCATCCCTCGTTACATTATTACATAACATCCTATATTAGTCATAGGATTTTACATGTGTGCATATATAACCCCTTTCACACAAAATATTTGGAGAGAATAATAATTGTTCAATATATAATTTTTCTTCTATTTTAGCTACAGGAGGCCGAGGTAGAGGTAGGCTACCCAATATACAAGTACCACTCTAATCATCCCTCGTTACATTATTACATAACATCCTACATTAGTTATGGTGGTTTAACGGTTTAACCACCTAATCATTAACCTTAACACCTCAATGTTACATTGGTCACATATAAAGTGACACAATTATTAATGACTTCTAATATTATTGGTGTGCTTTTATTCCAACACCACACCACCCTTAATACAAAAGCTAAAGGTCAAACATTTGCTTAAAAAGTTGTTTATAAAACTTTGATGATGATTTACAAAATTTTGATTTTATCTGCTCGTTTCCTCCAGCAGATTTGGAACTCCTATAGGTGCTCCATCATTGTCACCCTCGTAAAGGTAGAATTCTTCCAATGCCACTGGTTTCCCCTTTACAACCATCTAGTTGAGCAATTTCTCTACCATTCCACCTGCATAGAGACACACCTATGCATACACAATCATTCAAAATAAGAAAGCATCACCAGTTTTGTCACCGTCAATGTCATCCTCATCCTCCCTGTCATTAGTATTATTAATTCATTATTATTCATTCTTTTACTTTGTTTATCTAGGACTGCTTTTTGGGGTTAAACTCATTGTATGGTCTTATTTTCACCATTCACTAAAACTCTTGAGCCAACTTTAGACCCATTGCGATAGTAAACACTCTTAATCACCAAACTTTTACAATCCTTTTTCATATTATTTGTGATCAACACATCAAGGTTTCAAAATTAAAATTTAACTCAAAAAAAATTTTGAAGAAGTATTTCTAAGTCGAGCATCTAGTATGTACTTGACACTAAAAAACTATCCATATTTTCAATAAAATACTTAACAAATATCACTAGAAATAGGGAAAAATGTAGATACTTTTGATCACTGTAATCATAGTTTTATTGTGAATACCTATGCCTGCTAAATATGCCTCTACTGTTGGGTGTAGACAACAATTCAATTCTGAGCATGTTGCTCATTTATTGTCATGCTATGTGACCTCTTCATTGACATTTTAGGATTGACCTCATTCCATGCTTTGATGCTGCCTTTGACCAAAACTTTAATCATGCCATTATTTGATCTAAACAATAACATCATTTGGGTTTTATGGGCCTCCATACTTCTTGTTTTTGTATCTATCATAGTCAAATGCATGATAAGGCATTATAAACCTGCATACACTCAATGTACACCAATCATTGACATGAAATACAACTCCTAAAAGTATTGCTATGATGAGTTACACAATAACTCTTGAGATATTGGGAGAACTACTCTAAATAACCCAAATACAACCAAGTACAATAGTCATAAGTCAATGTGTATAATAAAGATTTTATTGACCTCTTTTATATATTAGTTCTCACTCCTTTCCCATGTCGGCCCGCTACTAAGACAATTGATCCCAATTCGAGGGGGAATCCGGTGGACAACACACTAAACTATGGAATGTAACGTGTTATAGCACCAAATAATACAACTAAATACAATTGCAGATTTGAAACATAAACTATGAAACAAATAACAACAATTTTATTCAAAATCTAGCTCCAACGATGGTGGTAGCAATCTCTATAAGGAGATGCATGCTATGCTTGCTAGCTTTCGGGGTTGCTCCGAAAGTGTTTACACCGTGTTTGGGGATGCTTTGTGAGATGTCAAGTGAATTGTGTATGGTTATCCCTTGTTTGATTCATGATGGACTTGCGCAATGGAGGTGGATTACTCATTGGTTGCTAGACTTTGTTAGACCCCAAATTCTCTGCAGTGTGCCCTATATTTTTTCACGAGATGTGCCCACTCCGATGTGCCCAAAGTGTGATAACTTCTTTGTATGTGGCCATCATGGGATGTTTTTGATGTACGAACGTTGGTTAGAGGTTACCCATATCCCCTCAGGTGGACAATCATGGCATGCCCATTTAGTCCCCATTCTTAGGGTGTTTGGGTTTATTGCTTTGGTTGACTACTCCTTTGGAGGTGGTAAATCCCTCTTATGTCGGTCATTTATGTCCTGCGTAGGTATGTGGGATTTTGAGGTGGATCTACTAAGATACCTGATTTATGAGGCCCTTAACTATTCACTTATTTTTGTTGCAATGTAAAAGATGATTGTGCTTTGTAAGGGTTGTCACACCCATGGTTTAGCACATCTTACCCACATGGACCCTCTCTCTTTCATATGTATGTATTGTTATCCACTAAAGTTGCACAAACTAGATTTCCTGATGAGCCGCCAAAGATTGAGCAGTCAGTGCTCATTTGACAGAGTTCAGAGTTCAGCCGGTCTTTCAAAAGACCACATTTTTCCGCATTTCCACCATTGTAATAAATGACCTGAGTATGAGATATTGTAAAAGGCTATTGGCCACCTAAGACCTCGGTACGAGCATGTACTCTAGAGTGTTTTTTTTCACTTGTTAATTATTTTTTCTGCCTGCCTTTGTGGGCGATTAAATAATTTCTAAGTTTTTTCACTCAGAAGACTGACTCCAGAGCTGGAGTATGTGCTCTTAGTTAGGCCTTGGCATGGTATAACCAATTCCTAGTGTTTGAATGTATATGAGCTCATACTAGGTCATCTTGATTGAGTCTTATGGAAATTGCAGCTAGGTTTGATAGGTTTTTTTTAATGTTTCAGTGAATTAATTAAATTCCCGCAAAAATGGAAATTTTTAATTCTAAGTCAATAAATTGTAAAAATATGGCATCAAACATTATTAGATGCTATATTTATGGTCGTTTTCCAGTCCAGAGTATCATGTAAACCCCTATTTCCCTTCTTTCGAGACAAAAAATGGATTGTTTTCACTAAAAATGAATTTTACTTGAAAAATACGAAAAATGGGTGATTTAATTAATTTCCTATTTTTTAGGAGAACTGGGGAACATGTCAAAAACATGTTTTTCTTGTGTCTCCAGTGGGCTGAAGACCAAGGCAAGTTTAGCAGAGTTGATGGCGACTTCACTGAGGTTGAAAGGCGTGGAGGAGATCCCAATGTGGGTACTCGAGCCCACTTAATGAGGTGGCGCATTCTTAAGGAAGGGTGCACATCCCAAGGCCCCTAACTCGCCCTCACACACCCACTCACTCCCACTCGTCCTCACTTCACTCCACTACACTCACTCTTCAGCCTACATCACTACCCATCCACCTCACTTCACTCCACACCTCCCCACTTTAACTCATGTGCCACTCCCCTTTACTCTTGTGCATCTCCTCTAAGACTCATGCATCCCTCTTTGGAATTGTCACCACTCTTGCTATATGAGCAAGCATACCCCTCTCCATTTGTGAGAGTTGGAGTTTTGGGATGATAGACCTACTATTGTATCATTTTATCATTTCCAAGTTGAATAAAGAAGACTTTGGAGTTCCATCAGTGTTGATGCTATGTGTGGATGCTTGAATCTTATGCTATTATTATGAGGTAATCTGTATTTTGCTTCAATTTTGTACATCTATTTGCAAAGGCTTTGAAAGTATGCTTTCATACAGTAGAGTGAGGTAAATCTAGTTTGATTAATCTCATTTCTTTTCTTATAATTCATGAACTTTTATATTGCATGTCTTCTTTTCGGTTAAATTAACATGCATATCTGAGTTTTTGATTATGTAGGAGAGACCTTCGTTAACAGTGTTTGCAGGGTTGAAGTATATTGTTTGCAGGTTCTTCAAGCTTGGAGGAGTGATTGGTTGTATCTTTAACCTTCATTTGTCCAAGAGTTTCAAGGAATAGAGCTCCCTCTACTCTTCATCAAGGACCCCATAGCCCCTTTTCTCAATTCTTGGAAAAAAGAGTTTCTTCCTTTCTCCCTCTCACATTCTTCAAAAGCTATTCGGTTACTTCCTTCATGCAAGCATAAGAAGCTAGTTTTAAATTCAGAGTTTAACTTAGTTTCATTTTGCTTGCAAAGTATCTAGATCTAGGCGTTTCTTTCATCTATCTAAAGCTAGATCTAGTTAAGAAAAGCTCCTTTATTGCTAGTTTATTTTCTGTAAAATTTAAAGGCTTGAAGGTGCATGATTGATTGAGATTTATTTCTCTTATTTGGAAATATTAAAGTGCTTTCATTTGCTGTCCTAAAAGGTAGCCCCAAAATCTCAAAAAAAATTCAAGTTTTAGCATAGATTTTACTTAGTCATTTTTTTGTATTTTTGTGAGTTGACCAAAGACACTTCTAAAGTGTTTTTGCCCATCTTTTAGATTTAATTGTTTGCTGATTTCTTGCAGAAACAACAGGTACAAGGGGAGATTCCATCGAATTTTGGCGAAATCAGAGCTTTTGGAGCACCTTGGGGGGTTTTTACTTCATCAAAGAAGTTCTTTCCTTTAAATTTCTTGTAGTTTTTTAACATCCAAAACTTATAAGGATCCAAGTTTCTAAAGTTAAGCTCAAAGAGAACTCAGTTCTCATTGTAATAGGTGCAATAAAAGCGGACCCTTTTGTGCCCAGTTTCTCCATCCCCATTAAGGGGATTTGTGTGTCTTGGTTTGGCTTTCCTTCTGTTGATGCATGTTTAAATCTTTTGGTCTCAAACAAACATACAAGTTGAGCGAATCTAACACATAAAACTCACATTTCACATGCATGTTTAAAAATGAACTTTCAATATTTATGCATGTTTAGTTTAGAGTTCTTTGTTTACTATTAGCAAAAAGTCTTGCAATTTCTCTTTTCAGTTACAAAGAAGGGTACAAAGTTTCTCTCTTTAAAGTATTGCAAAGTCAATAAACATTGTTTGTAGTCTAATTAGGGAAATCTTTGAAGTTGTTAGCTCAATGCGCGGGAAAACGCCTAAGGGTGATCTGTGAAGTAAGGAGGGCCCTCTCGGGACCTGATTTTCCCACCTGTTTTGGACATCTAACGCCCTTAGTGAGCTTACTGGTGAGACCTCTTGGGTTTCAGTAAGTCTCCGCAAGTTTCCAAACAAAGAGCTAGCCTCTAAAGAGGCCACATTTTCTCTCATTAACTCAACTTTAATTTACCTTAATAAAACACTCGATCAACAATTGCCCACGACTCCTTTTAAGGCACTAGTACAACTAGTTTATCTTTATGTATGTGAGCAATCTTCTACATTCATGCAATTGTCTAACTAATATTTTTAATCTTGCAGATCTTGTATCCTTTTCAATATATGCATGCTTATCGACAAATGGTTTATTGATTATCTCAAATGATGATGAATATTAAGTGTTGAATGTATTTGTTTTGTTAAAGCAATAAACTCCTAGAAGTAGTTCTTTTTTCTTTCTTAGTTTAAAAGAGCCTTAGATTATTTTGATAGGGACTACCCCCCTTGGCTTCGCTAGGAGTTGGCCTAGACGGAGGAGTTGAGGATCAGGTGACAACACCTTGACTTGAAACTTGCCTCCAAGGACACACCAAGTGGATTGAAGGTTTCTTCCACATTACCCCAGGTGTGTATAAGGCGACAACATGTATCACACGTGGGTCTTCGGAGGACATCTTGCACATGATTATTCAATTGCACATCTTTTGAGGCATATCACGAATTTTGAGGCA
>JZKD02S1972830.1:45669-56475 GCA_000966675.3 Picea glauca | reverse complement strand
ACATTTCTCTACCACTTCTTGTTGTGCTTGCTTCAGGGCTATCATGGCATGTTATTTCTTTTCTTGTGCTCGATGAAGGTGAGCTTCGGTAGCATCAACTATTCTGTGAAGTTGGGTAGGCTCATCTCCCAACTATGGTTCTTCTGATGGCGGGGGCACAGTGGATAATGCATGGCTATATTGAAGGGCATGTTGTACCCCTCTGAGTTATGTCTCAATCCTTTCATACATGTCTTCTTGCTTAGCTTTGGTGTTTTTCATAATATCCCGTGAGGCATATGACACAACTACGATGATGAATTCGAAGTCATTGAGTGTGAGCACAGTCTGTAGCTTAGTCCTGGTGGCTTTGGATTTCTTCTGGGAGGAAGGTTTCGTGGGGGAAACCTTTCTTTTCTTAGAGGGATCAATCTCATCCATGAGATCCCTAGGTGGTGTTACTTTTCCTTGCTTCTACTGATCATCTTTTCCAGTGGTATCTTCTTTATATACTTTGTCATCACCTCCTTGTCTAGGTGATTCCGAAGAAGTTTCTTCTGATGTGTTTCTCAGGTTTTGTACCTATTCAGTCTTCTTCCTTCTGTTGGTTCTAGGTGTGTTATGTTCTTCGTGAGTGGCCTTTGAGCTGCCAATTAGTTTGGGATTAGGAATTTTTATGGGGTAAATAGGGATAAGGAGATCTGCAGACCAATCCTTAGTTATCTCCTCGAGTTCCTCTTTTGTGAGCTTATAGTATTAATGAAGCTCCTCTTTATGCTTGTCTACACACATAGTGATATAAATAAAATGTCGATCTACACGGAACTTCATGAGGGGTCTGAACCGATGCAGGGTGTTCGACATCATATGAGGGACAACCCCAATAGCCCTCTTCAAATGGAGATAGTATGTTTGAAATACTACGTTTGACTGCCAATATTTTCCCATATCTCTCGAGTACTAGAGCATGGATAATTTCACAGCTAGTGGCTCAAATGGCTCAATGTACGGGAAGGTCGCACCTTATAGCATCTCCCAGGTAGTAAATTCTATGAATATCAACAGCCAACTGAAATGGAACTCATAGCCCTAATCCCGAGCTTCGCGGAAATCCAATTCAAGATGGTTGGCTAAGTACTTCACCCAGTTCATCTGGATTCCTTCTACACAGTTTCCGGGTAGGTCAACAATGAACCCCGTGACCCGCATAGTTCTGTTCTTTCTCACCAACTTTGTTGCGATCAATTGACAGGCCAGACGCACTGCACCATTATGGATGGAAGATACCTTGTAGCCTCACATCCCCTTTTCTACATCACCATATGTGTCTTTAATCCTCTGTGCCAATGCACGGTCTGCAACCTTCCCTGGGTAGAAGTCATGTGGGTCTGGTCCCTACATGCTCAATCCGTTGATCCGATGGATCCACATCAGATCAAATGTGATGTGTCTGTCTAGCCATAGATAGTCACCATGGTATCATGATAGTAGGATCTTGACACATGCATTAGCCTCCTGGTGCCTTTTGAAAGGTGGAATCTTCATCACATTCAAGATGGTGGACTGTACGAGGTTCATAGTCCATGGTTGGGGGATTAATTTAGAGTTCTTCACCTTCATCCTAGTCAAATATCTATGAGGGGTGAGCATACTGTGGTTATTGCGGTCTCCTAGGTTGAATTTGTTGAATTTAAATGTCACGATCTTATCCTTCTACATTCTAACTACACGTATCCCCTTCGGGAGGTACACAGTAACTAGGGTGTAATCAAAGTCTCTCAGGACACTGTCATGACTCACCGTGCCAAACAAAGTCAGGACATAGTCGGGTAGGATAGTTGGGATCAACTTCACGTTCACCAAGTCATCTTTATGCTTGCTTCTTTTATCGACTGCAACTCGAGATGGTCCGGATCCGTGAGTATTCAATGGGGAGGCTTGCACTCCTCAAGTCGATGAGGCCTGAATCCCTGCAGACATTACTTTCTCGGCCATTAGATCTATTAGAACTTCTTCTACACACTTCTCAGCTGCATTGATTTCGTCCAACATACACGCTCAATACCAGATAACTCAGATTGATGAATGGGTGCTCAAAGAAATAGAACATGTGTCGATCTTAGTAAACGTAGGGAAGTAGCAATGAGTTTTCTTAGATACAATTCGCAAAAGTTTTCTTGGTGCAACAGTTGATGGAATAGGTAAACAATGATGTAACAGGTCTTCTCCAACGGACAAGAGGCCTTCATCAATGCAGTTTTTTCTGTTGTGGTGTGGTCCCAACAGTATGATGGTGAGATTTCTAGTCATAACTATTGTTCTAACCATTCAGAGCATTGGTATAATTGTCATAATGCCTTCAACGGTTATATTGCTTCACCATGGAGAAGTGCCATGTTGCGCTGTTCTAATATCTTGGCAAAGTTCCAATTTTGAAAATATTCCTTCTGTGAAGTCCTCTCTAGAACATTCTACAACTTTTCTCTCTTCTTACTAAGCTTTCTAGCCTTCTTCCCTGTGATCTTTGTCTTGGTATTTATCTTTCCATTCTAATTCTTATCTCCTTTTGTCCTATTAACTTTGCGTTGTTGAGATTCTTTCATAGGGTTCAAGGGTAATACTTCTTCTTTGTATGGGGTAGGTGATCCACTCTTCTTTGAGTCTTCTTATGTTCTTTCAATTTCGACATCCAAGTTTCTGGTTCTAAATAGCTTCGATCTGTTCTCTTGTTCTTCAATAAAGTGTGTTATCCTCCTAGTCATCGAATCTTTTAATTCTTGCTTCTTCTGTTCTAGGGATTCCTCTTCTTTTCTTCTGGTCTGATCCTTCTCAATCCAGGTTTTTCCTAGTAACATAGAAAATTGGGTGTCGCTATCAATAAATTTAATAACCTCAAAATCTTCCTCTGTCAAAGTTCCATGAACACTCATAGATATCTGGGTGAGTCTTCCACATAGGGTTATAATATTTCCTCTTAATAGTCCTATTCCTCCCAATGAAGGAATCGTAGAAGGATTTCCTAAAATTTCCCAAGTTGTTTATGTCATGATATTCACATGTGTTTCTTCATCCAGATCACAGTCAATGTCGAAGTCTCCTATTCTTTCTTCTATGCACTCTTTTTCTTTGAATATATATGATAAGTTGATATTTTTGTGACCATTCAGGGTTTCTTTCATTTGTAGCAATACATTCTCTGATTCTTTCTGGGGTTTTTCCATAGTCTTAGTTTCTTGATCTTCTTTAGGGTTTTCTTGTCTCATATTCATTCTTTGAACCTTAACAATCATTCTAGGGAAGTCCAAAACTTCATGGCCTATATCTTTACAACAAAGGAAAATAGGACCTCCACCAGGGAATTCCTTAGCAAGATGCCCCGGTCTTCTGCAACTATAGAAAATAGTTAATCCTCTCTTTATTTTGAACAATCCCCAACCTTTCTTGTACTGCGCACTAGGGTCATAGTAACTAACTTGAAAAAAATCCTTTCTAGGATCTTGCATCCATTTGTTAGTCCAAACATTCTTTCTATGCATAGGAATAACATATCTTTCACTATTATTATCAGATCTACTCATATCAAATCTTCTTTCTTCTAGTTGTGCCCTAGTTTTTAAGCTAGGAATTTTTTTATCAAAGATACCTAGATCCATACTTTTGAAACAAAATTTTCCACTTATCTTACCTTTTCAATCAAAACTTTTCATTTTTCTTACCTTTATTAGAGCACAAAGCTTCAAGATCTTACCTCTTTTCTTCATATCTAACTTCTCTTCTTAGCACAAATCTTTACAGGTCAAGTAGAATACTGCGTGCTAAGGAAACAAATCTATGCAAAAATATTTTTCTTTTCTTCAGTTCCGAACAATCATAGTTTGGGGTCCTGACAACGGAACCATTTGTTGGCACAAGGGCAGACCCAGGGTTCAATGCTTCAACAACGCACCAAAAAAACCCTAGCTACCAGCCCTTTCGGAAACACCTGTGAAGCATAAGAAGTCTCACCTGAGGTAGAGGCAAGGGTGGTTGTTGTGGGTGGGAATCCCTCCTATGGAATTATCATTTAAGGGCTCTAATCATGCATGCAAAAAATCACCATTTCAAAGGCTTCTACTCTTTCCTATTCTCCCAACACAAAACCCCACATTCATGCAATACAAAGGTGTAAACAAGATTTGGTAACTCTACCTTAAGTCATTCATTTGATGTTGATCCCTTTGCTTTCACTCACTCTTTGATTACAATCCTCCTCCCAAAGATGACCCGCATTCACACATGAACAAACAAAAATCTGTGAACATGCATTTCATATACTAATTGTTGTGTTAGTTGTGACAATATCATAAAATAAATATTCAACTTGAACACATGATATGGCGGGATGAGAAAAGTATTCCTTTTTGTGTTAATCTTCACAAGATTAAAATTACAATATGTGGTCGACACTGCTCCTCAAAACTGGTCCTGGGCTCCTCTTCAACTGTCCTCCAACTGCTTTTCTCTATACTTCTTTTTGCACAAGGATGGCTAAAGGTTGGGACAAGGGGAATGCTTAATTGGGTATAGTCTCTTTACTATGATTTTCCTCTTCTTCAAATGGGACCCTTAACCCTTCTTTTATAGGCTAGAAGGAGCTAGGTATTTGGCTGAATGACTGGCCATGCATGGATGAAATGTTTAGTTAACTTTCCCAAAGTTGTGTGTTCTGTCAGCAACTTTCCTTTTTTCGTGCTTTTGTAGGTACACACAGGCTGTATTGGGGTAGCTAGCATGTACATGTGTGCAGTAATGGAGCAGGGCACGTGGGCATTTATAAAGGGGGTTTTTAAGAAGAGTTGTTCATTAGTGTTTTGGCAAAGAAGGAGTCTAAGATGGTCTGATGCGAAGTAAGTATGTATGGTGCAAATTAGGGTTATAATAGTGGTTGTAGGACTCCAGTGTCTGCAACCTTAGCTGGGACACAGATCTATGATTGTAACACCTTAACAAAACACTTAGCATATATAGATCATTAGTATCCATCCTTAACTTATAGTGCACGTAAACCCTAACAACAGGTCAACAAAATATTCACCCATATCTAGTATATTCAAGCACTAAGCACACTCACATAGATTGGATCTAGCATTCATCCATATTATTAAGCACAAAGCATCACATATCTATCTATCATTCATATACATCAAATAACTAAGAAAATAAATACATAAACACATCAATACATTGCACAAAGAAACACAGGATATACATGGTTCACCCCCAGCCTGGGGCTACGTCCACCAACTCTTATTCTCTTTTATTATCTTATGTCAATCATCTTACATGCACATATCCACAAAATCCTACTCCACATAGGACATGAGATCTGCATGCACCTCACCAGATCCTCCTTCCCCGAGCTAGGTTACATTACAAAGCTTCTACTCAATCTCTTACAATCACTTGCACTTAACCTTACAAGTCTCACAAAACATGCACAAAGCATGTACAACTATCACTTGCACTTAACACTTGGTATCACACACTTGCACACCCTTTCTTACATCGCCTAGATTTATATTTATACATTACAAAATAGGCCTAAACATGGGTAAACCCATGGTCCGACATTCCCATACCCGTTACATAAGCCCAAAATCCAAAAATCCCTAAACAAGGGGCCAAGATCTCATGATCTCCGCTTTGACTTGCGCTTCTCCTTCGATAGCCTGTCGAAGTCCCAAAATTGGTCAAACATGACCAAGGATATGTCGACAACAATATGTGAGACTGTGTATAATAAAATCTGTGCACTCTTGTGAATGACGCATTTATGGTTCTTGTCATACCCTCAACCACTTATGTACCAAATCCCAACTTGATTTGACCCTCAGATCTGAGATGAATCTGAATGGGGGGTTGGTCAAGGACCAAAGGGTCCCTTGTTCACACCAAGAACCAATTGAATAATTCCTTGAAATAATTCTATAAATGGAGGCCATGGGTGCACTAAGAATTTAATATTTTTATAGTATTGTTATGCTACCTCAATCCTCCCTTGAGAATCTTCTTTTCTCCTTGGATCATTCTAGAAACATTCCAATAGGCCATTCCACTCACCTCTTAAGGGAATATTCTTGAATTTCTTCACCATTTTCTTTCTTGTTTATCATTGTAAGAAGATATCTCCAATAGGGAACTCAAGAGCCCTCCCAAGGAGGAAGAGGGGATCCATAAGTCCGCCTTTGTCTACGGTGTTTTTCCAACTAATATAGTTATCCATTGGTGGCATAAACTTGGCCATTTGGTTGATTGATTTTGGTTCAAAGTTTCTTATGCATTCTAGTTTTATTTCCTTGGTTGTTTTTAGTTTATTTTCTTGTTTATTTCATGTTATTGGATTATCTAACTCATGCACTAACCTATGTCTTGTATAGAAGGCCCAACTAGAATTGTAAGTGCCCTTGTTTTTCTCACCCAAGTGACAAAACAGACACAACAATGACTAAGAGTTAAAATTTTACTTCTTTTCTCCTCATGTGAATGTGCCAACTGTTATCTCAATCTCTTGGGATTTTGTGTTCAAATAGGGAGTCTTATTGATACCAATTTTTCATAGTGATCAAGTATTTTAAACCTAATCCAATGAATTCCTCATTTGATGACCAAATTAAACACTCCCCCTAAGATTTTACTATTTCATATGGTTTTATTGTCTTCTCCTTTGTCTTAAAGGACAAGGGTGTGAATCTTACTAATCTTCTTGACCTATTTATTTATTTGCGTTGATATTCTGATCTTTCACAAGAATATTATTGATCGATACCAATTAATTTTATTTCCATTCTTCAACCAATTTAATATCTTATTCACAGTCCTTTGACTCTGCATAAACCAACTTCAACTTTTGTCCCTTAGAAATAAGATTGAATTGGTCCTTTCATCTGTTGTTTTTTAAGTCCTCTTCATAAGTTTTTCATTCTTTTGGAAATTCCTCATTGGGTTTAGATCATACCATACTCTAGTAGTTTTTTGTAGTAATTACACCAAATCATGTTGTAAAATCCTTCCTCCTTCCTTTTATTCATGTTTTCTGCCAAGGGGAAATTTAGTAGTTCATGAAAATAACATTGGAAAACTTCCAAGATTTTCATTGCTCAATTATTCTGGTTGATATGCTATTGAATATTCATCATTATCATCATTGTTCTGTGTAATTGAAACTTCATTTTCTTCTTTGGGATTTTATGTTTTCATTTTTCTTTTATTGGTTAATGTAGTTTTGATCTACATGTGTTGGTTTACTTACATATCCTGTATCAGTTCGTATTGAGTGACCTAGGGTTCATGTCTGTTCGGGGTTCCAACAAAGCCTTTAAAACTATCATCCCTTCTGGTAAACGAAAAGGAAATGGAACGCATAGGTTGCACTATGCAGTCTCACCCGAGATAGTCTTAATGTGTGGCTACAATACTCATGTGTTTGCAGCCTAGGATTGAGTGAGAGATATGATAATTGTATATTGAGAGTTCTATTACATCTTATTAACGCAATACACTGTTATCACGATTTTTGCAGGAAATATAATAACTCATTCATTTATCTTATCAATATCTACTGAAAGACAATAAATACACACATGCATTCAATCACATAACACATATTTTACCTTAGTTCACCCTCCCTGGGATACGTCCACAAAGATCTAGATTTTAGCTATTTTATTATAGTCGTTTTGAACTACAGCTCCGTGTGCTTTACAACTCTTCTCCATCGAGTTAAGATCTATTATGAGGTGGACTAGATTGCACTAGGTTCCTCAACCTGTGATCTAAACCTCAATATCTACCCTCCTCAGTCCTCTCTATCTCAACAGATTACAAAAGTAGGTCATACAACAAAATATTACATACCATTCACTCTTTGTATTCATCTCTCTATATCTCTATCAACTCATTACAATAATCACCTCTTCTATAATAATGACTAGCCCCTCTCTGAGACCTAGGTATCTCTATTTATACATTTCTATCTCTTCAACCATTACAATACATTACCAAAAACCTAACCCTAACATCGTTAGGTATTCCATGCATGCGTGTGTGTTGTTTTTCCTTCCAGTTGTCGCTTTCCTCATGCATGCATTCTTTCCCAAAATCGCCTTTCTTTCCGCTTTGGCCTATTTCCAACAGGCCCCCAACACTGACATGTGGCTTGTCCTGAGCCACATAACCTTTGTGCACTTCTTCGATCTCCTTGGTGATTGTCTGGAGATTTTCCTTGAGCTCTTCTACTTGTGTTTGTGCTTGCGCGATCTTCTCCTTAAGTGTGTCTACTATCTGAACTTCAATTTCGTCACTAATCAATCATGTGCACTCTGCCTAGGTCTTTTCTATCTGTGTCTTAATTTCCTCTTCCTATGCAATAACTTCTGCTACTCTCTCTTGAAGTAGTTCCATTTGAGCCCGATGCTCCTTTTTCTGTGTTTTCATAGTGGTGATTTCTACCTACAGTTTCTTCATATCATGCGCCCCTTTGATGCGCTCTGTGATGGACATTGTCTTCTGCCTCAGCTTGAGATTCTAGATAGCTACGCTTATCCTTTCTTATTCCTTGTCCCATCATTGAACTTGTTGGTCTTCTTCTAGCTTTGTCCAAATATGTGCTACTTTATTGAACAAGTCGATTGGTACATTGACCTATTGATCTATCTACTACAACTAATTTGTTGCCTCCTTCTTCCTTTTCCCCCTTACTTCTAGTCGAGTGGTGGGTGTGAGCTTCTCACAGAGATTCTCGATCTCCTTCAGATATTGATCAATTTCCTACGCAATCTGATCAATCTTCTCTACTGTTGTAAGTTAGTCCCTCTGCGTGGTCTTTGGAATCTTCTCATAAGTTTTGACCACTTTTTGTTCCAATCCATTCATGTGCTCCTGCTTCTCTTGGGTCTCGAGTTGGCCTGCTCACATATCAATTCTAGTGTGTCCCACTTCTCCATTGTTTGTTGCAATTTGGCTAAGTTTGTGTGTGCACGATATTGTACCTCTTGGGTAATGCTAACCTATAATTTGTGTAGATCTTTGGATGGTATCCGCAAAAATACCAGTGGAATTTGAGATAAGTCATTTAGGGGTGTCTTCCCCATGATATCGACCATGCACAACATGATGGGTGTAATGTGGAATGTTGCACTCAGCTGTGGTATTATGTGGAATGTATCTCTCTCCCTTGCTTTAGATTCCTCTCCTTTTTGTGATTTTGATGGCCCTATTCCTATGATGCTGCTCATTTCCTGTGCTTCCCCAATATTCTTGAGGATCTGTTGCCTGTCTGCCAGCTCCTCTTGGAGTTTGTCCCTATGGCACACAACATTCTCAAAATGTTTAGATGTACGATCTTAAACTATTTGGGCTATCATATCTACATCATCCTTCGTGATCATGTAATCTGGAGGTGTTCTTTGTGCCTTCATATTCTTGCACGTGCCCCCCATATGAGTAGTTGGTATCTTATTTAGGATTGGTTATTGAGTATTGGAACTTGTTGTGGTCCTTAGCGTGGCCTCGGCCTGTTTCTACTATTCTTGGGCCAGCTACGTATTGTTCTTCTTCCCCTTCCGGGTGCTCGTCTTAGTTGTCCCTTCGTTTGTCTACTTTGTTTTTGTTTGGCCCGTCCTTTGTTTCTTGGAAACTCAGAATTCCTCAGGATGTGTTCCTTCCTACTCTGTTTCTTCCTATGCTATCTTTGTAGGTATATCTTGGGTGAGTACTGGAATCTTCCAGTCGTCCTCCCAATCCCAGATAACCATGTTGATGTCGCCCTCCGTGATGCAATAACGTAATTGTATCCACTGCTTATTGGGGTCCTTCCATGCTTGTATCCACATCACATGATGAGTGGCCTTGAAATTAGCTATGTATTGATAGTATGCGACATCTTGTGGTGTTATTATCTAGAGGTTGGAGATGGCCTCTTGTAGGTCGTGAAGGTATCCTTCGAATACAGTTGCGTTCGTATTCCTATGATTGGCATCTGGTGCGACGCTAAGTGATAAATATATTTCCCTCTGATTCAACATGGGTATGGTTCCTAAAATTGTGTAATTTGATTCCTTCCATCCAATGATGGCTATCAACATGAGCAACCATGAGTAATGGAATTTTGTTCCTAGATCTTGCGCATCCTTGCAGTCATCCAGAAACAAATTCAAAATATAGGGTTCCCAACTAACTGTGGTTCCCTTAACACATTGTGCTACAACTGCGACGACCTCGGTTGATAATTCCTCCCTACGGAATTTTCATAGCAACTTGCAAGCCAAGATTTTTGTGGCTATCTGTTTCGCAACATCATTTATCCTTTTTGTTAGTCTACAATTTTGACCATATTTTTTGCTTATATCATTTCAGATATACCCCCATTTCATATCCAGTATCATCCCTTTCTGGCCTTACCTTGATACATTTCACATCATTTTTCCCTAAATGGATCTATTCAATGTATTCATATGACTCAAGTTATTTTTAATGTATTTTGATACTTTAAACTAATATTGATACTAACGTGACATGAGTTAGGTACTTGTTTCCTTGAAATAGATTTATCAGTACCAGGTACCGTCTTGCACTTAGTGGAGATGTCAAAGATATGCACGACATTGCTAGATTGGAATGATAGTCTGATTCATATGATTGATTTAGTCATAGCTCAATGTGATGAATCAGAGCGAAATTATAGAACTGTTTGTTATGATGCTTTATGATTCACGCTTCTTGACACTGCATGTCATGAAGTTGTGAAATTAGTTTTAACTAACTATGAGTCATTTTCGGATCTAAGATTCG
>JZKD02S1972830.1:12938-24253 GCA_000966675.3 Picea glauca | reverse complement strand
CCACTTCGTAAAGTAGTCTATGGCTACAATGATATAACGGTGCCCCCTTGCTGAAGGAGGGTTGCATGTAGTGTAATCAATTCCCCACTTGGTGAAGGGACCAACTGTGATGACATGAAACATGGGAGCGGGATGTGCCCTCATCTTCCGAGAGAATATTTGACACGGGTGGCACTTCTTGACTGATTCGATACAATCTTTGATTAGTGTCGCCCAGAAGTAACTAGCTCGTACAATCGTTTGGGCTGTTTCCAACCCAGACAAATGACCACCACATGCTTTAGTATGGAAATCGTTAAGCATGAGCTCCTCTTGTTCATGAGTGAGGCATCGGGGAAGAATGCAATCTACCCCTTGACGATAGAGAGCATCCTCTAGGATGAGATAATTCTTAGCCTGATGGCGTATACGACGACGCTCATCACGAGAAGCAGAGGTGGGGTACTTCAAATTCTGGAGATAGAAAAATATACCTTCGTACCAAGGATCTAAAGACACGATCAAAAACATATCTCCTATGATAGGCGATTCTTCGGGCATAGCATCACCTGACTCAATCGGAAGTTCTGAAATAAGTTCTGCGAAGACTAGTGACTTTTTGGATTTCGTCAAAACGAAATTTAAGTCGAATTCCTGGAGGATGACTATCCATCTACTGATCTTTCCACATATTACCCTTCACGTCAACACTTATTGAAGCATATTCACAACGAAAATGACGATGGTCTTGTGAAACAGAACATAATGACAGAATCATTGAACAACATGGAATGCTTCCAACACAAGTTTTTCGATATGAGAATAATTGAGTTCCGGTCCAACAAGGCCTCAGCTCAGGTAATAGATCACATATTCTGAGAGAAAATCATCTTCCTGAACTAAGATCATGCCAATGGTTGAATTTTCTATAGCCAAGTATAATAAGAAATCTTTGTTATAGTTGGGTGGTCGAAGCAGAGGGGAAGTTGTGAGGGCATGTTTCAACGCTTCGAAGGAGCATTGAGAGAAATCACCCCAATGAAAAGGAACGTCTTTCTTCAGTAAGCGCATAAATCCCTTCATGATCTCAGTGTAGTTGGCGATGAAATGCCTCAAAAAGTTGGCCTTTCCCTGTAGACTCTGAAGTTGAAGGATTGTACATGGGGGAGACAACTAAACTATTACCTCAACCTTAAGGGGATTGACCATGATCCCTATTGTTGACACTATGAAACCTAACAAACGTCCAAATCTTACGGAAAAAATGCATTTTTGGGGATTCAAGCGAATTCAGAAGTAGCAACATCACTTAAAGATAATTCAGAGGTGTGTGGGATGATCCATTCTCTTAAGATATCGAGATGCTAAATAATATAAATAGGCCTCAACTATATGCTTGAGACCATGGAAAGAAAAATACATGGCCCACTGAAAGGTTTCTCCAGCATTTTTGAGACCAAAAGGCATCTTACAGTACGTGAATGTATCCCATGGACAAATGAATGTCATTTTGTGTTGGTCTTCGGGTTTGATTTGTATCTGATTATATCCCAAAAAACCATCCATGAAAGAAAAGGCCTCACAACCTACACATTCATCAATTATCTAGTCAATGAATGGTGTGGGAAAATTATCTTTTGGACAGGCCTTGTTTAAATCATGGAATTTCGTACATACGTGAATCGTACCCTGTTTCTTGTTGACCGGCATTGGATTTGAGACCCATTGGGTCAGATGGATAGGGTAGATAAAACCATCTCGACTTCAACCTTAATGGTTGCTGCTTTATTGGGATTAACTGGATGAATCTTTTTCCAAATTGGCTTGGCATCAGGATAAGTTGTGATTTCATGTTCGACTATTTTTGGATCAATGCCTGGAATTTCCTCGTAAGACCAGGCAAAAATGTCACAGAATTCTTTAAAAAGATTTGTGTAGACTTGAATCTCTTCGAGGGAATAGTTAGCTCCAATGAAAACATTCTCCACAATGCTATGGGTTCTGGAGATATTAATTGGTATAGTTTCAGCAATAGTTTCCATATTACCCTCAGCATAAACCTCATGTGTAGCTAAAGGATTAATAGGACAAGACCTATTTCCAGTCATAGTTAAGGTGAATTCTCCTACTTTGATTCTGCTTATCTCTTGGAGGAAGTATGATCAGTGATGGACATCATCCCACGGTTTGGTCGGACTAGTCATTGCTTCAATTATTGCTTCGTCAGAGGGAAAGACTAAGTCTAACACATAGGTATCAGCGAGAGAACCTTGAGCCCAAATAGGCTCTGGAATTAGATCTAACTCTTATGCAGGAGTTGGATCAGTGTCGACCAAAGATTTCTGGACTAAAGAGTATGCTACTTCAGCTATGGACAAGGGAATGGACATGCTAGGGTGCCTTGGCCCTTCCATCGTGGTCGATGGGGAAGGAAGTATCCACGGATCATTGAAGTAAGTCATGTGAAACGATGAAACTTGGAAAATCTCAACCTTATGGTGGTCGGATATGAACTTGAAATCTCCTTAAGGGGGTGGGTAATTGAAGGTACCCATCAAATATGGGCACAAACCAACCCCTACGTTGACTACACCCAGTTGGAGATTATCAATCATCAGGACCGTGGATGTCCTCAGTTAAGGGTCAGGTCTAGAGAAAGACAATTGATCAATGGTCACAATCTGGTCCTCGTGTGGAAACAACAAGACCTAGAAAACTGTAGCAACCACTGCTTGCATGGCATAAGTCCAACTTCTACCTCGAATCACATGATCTTCCCTCCTAACTACACGGGGAAAGAGGGAATGATACCATGTGGTCGGAATGAACGACCATCAAAAGAAGTGAGAAGATTAGGTGACAGAGACAAAACAGGTTGGCCAATGGCCTTCCAACATGCCAATGACATAATGCATGTCGAGGCACCCTCATCAACCACCGTGCGGAAAATGTTTCAAGTAAAAGTTTTCATGGGGTAAGTCACTACTATCTGAAACACTACGTGGTAAGGCAGATTAGGTTTTAAGTTGGTTGTATACAACATGATTGTACCCGGATTACAAGTCTCGGTAGATCCTAAAGCGGCTAAAAAATATTTCCTCTGGTAAGGGCAACTTTGGAGGACCTCCAAAGAGGACATCGCACAAGGGGTTTGGGACAAATCCTCTACCACAAAATAGTTATGGGTGGCCCTTGCATTTGGGTTGTGAGAAGCTTTCTTGAATGCACCTTTTGGGATGCGTGTCATTATTTCACCCAAAGTATTCTCGATCTTGAGAGGAAGAGATGGGATTTTATCTTCTTTTCCCTTTTCAGAAGTGCTTGGTTTACTGTAGTCATGCGCTCTAGTCGATATAAAATCATCACCCTTCATCATATACACATTCGTGGATGTAGGATTGTTTGAAGATAGAGAGGGTCCTTGACTGCTCCTTTTCGTGCTTGTAGAGGCTTGGGTTAGGTTTTGCCCATGTTGAAATGGATTGGTTAACATGGAAAGTTGTTGTTGTGTCACAAACTTTTGGGCCTCTGCAAGATGAGGACATTGGTGGGTCAGGTGGTCTTCTGCACACAAGTTGCACGGATACCTCACCTTCTGTTTCTCAATGTTTCCCCCTCCAACATTATTAGTGGGTTTCTTATCCCCCTTGCCCCTCTTTCATTGTTTTTTCTTTCCATCAGGCTGTTAGGTGGCATTTGGATTTGTCGATTGAACTATGTGTACATACGACGTTTGGGTAGGGGGAGCAACCAAAATAGTAGTTTGGCTGGCCGTTGTATGCTGTATAGACAATTGTTGCAATTTCTTCGTCAGTTGTTCAATGGGATTTGTTTGTGTTGAACCAACAATACCATCAACATGTGGTCCAACTCTCTATTTGGTTTTATCAAGTATTGAGTATGGTGCATCTGGAAAGATCTTGTATAATAAACCAGACCGAGAGTAGATTAGCTCAAGTTGTTGAGTTCTCATGATGGCATCTTCTTCGGAAAACACTCTCAGCATCCTGACGTCTTTGGATAACTGTGGGACCAAAGACTTAAGGAACCACTCGAGTAGGAATGTTGGTGGGACTGGCACCTTAATTAAACTCTTCCGACATCTCCATTATCAAATGTGATTAGAGATATGGTCCACTTTTTTCTGTTCAAAATTGGCCAGCAATTTTGTGCCAGCCTCGTATCTCATAGGTAATTGGAAATGGTTTAGGAGAGCCATTTCCAATTCACCGAAGGAAGAGTATCTTGAGTGGTCGATCTCAATGTACCATTTTGCAGCACTGCCAATGAGAGTACGTTGAAACAATCACAATTGTACGGAGTCGTATTTCAATGAGTTAGATGAGCACCAAAGATGGAAGGTGGTCACATGATCTTTTGGATATTCGTTAGGCTTGGCTTCGAACTTTGGTATGTCCAAAGGCAACTTCATCGACATAGGGGGACAACGCGGATTGTGACATAAAGGGTCATTCAACAACCTTGTTAAGTATTGAAAATGAAAGGTTTCCAGGAAAGGTAGTTTGGGTTGTTGGTGATAACCATGGAAAAAGGGGTATGGAGTTTGATTGGCACCAAGTTGCCAGGAAAATTTGGGTTGTTGGTCGGGGTTCTGGTAAAAACCATGGCCATGACCAACATATGGATTCTGCATGTGAGGAGACATCATTGGTTGGTTCCCAAAATAGGGCATAGATGGTTGGGCATGCAATACATTCAAAGGACTTTGGGAAGGGTTTCCCCATGCCGACCCCATGGACATAGGCATAGCACCTTGTCCAGGGTTCCATTGGTTGTGAAAAGAATTCCCCCAGATCGACATTCCTGATGAGGGAATTGATCCTTGCTAAGAATTCCAAGGTCCTGATGCGAAAGAAGTTCCTAGGTTTGCCCCTTGTGCAGGAATAATACCCTGCATAGGATTAGGTTGGCCATAACCAAGGTTTCCCCTGGTCGGGAAAGAAAAAGATGAGAATTTTTTTTACCAAACACACTAAACAAATAAAATGGTGTTGACCCTACCGATATATTATGAGAAGGTGGTCCTTGACTCCCTACTCCAACTGAACTATGGTGTGTGTTTGGCCTGGCAGATTGTTGGTGGGTATGGTTGAGTGAAGGGGATGAAGGAGGTATATGACCTCCCCCATAATGGAAAGCATTAAAATGAGTTGAAGTTCCCCCCATGGGTCCTTGCAGAGAAGCGTTAGAGCTCCCTGCCCCCAGACCTAAAGTCTACAAAGTGGAATAGGATAGTACAGGACTTGTACTTGGGCTAGGCATCCCGTAGGAGAACGAAGGTCCTGTCACACTCTATGTGAAAGGAGCAGTGGTCATCACCGAAGACGGGATTGGACCACTGCTCGAGGTAGAGGCAGTTGAGACTGTGGTGGCTTAGACTGGCAACGATGCGGTAGGAGGTGGAACACCCCCTGTGACGACAACCATGCCGGGAATATCAGGATTCCTATAAGAAGAGATAAGATTTGCCTCCATGACCATCTTCTTTAAAGGTGTCAAAAGGTCCTTTAACAGAGGTTGGTCAGGTGCAATTTTTGATGACCCGGTCGCTTCAAAGGACCCTTGTTGGTCTAGCTTTTGCCTTAGCGGTGGCGGGGGTGGCTCTAGTGTAACCGGTGGCAGGCCAAGAATCCTTCGTGATCGACGGAGCTCATGATCCTCCACTGTGTGATAAGATCAAAGAAACACTAGGGTTTTCTATTCATTCAAAAACAACACACACTAGGAAAATCCCTATAAGATAAAACAAGCAAATACTAAACTAGTTGGAAGAACAGTTACAACAACTAACACTAGAGAAACTTACCAGTGCAAGTGTAACTTGAAAACGGAAGCACCCTCCAGTTATACTCTGCAAAGTGTGGCCCGATGTCTGTCATAGGTACCACGGTATACCCCCGCAGTCACCTATGTATGTCCCTAAAAAAGATAGGCAACTATGTTTCTAGCATGCGAATAGTCACCTGGCGGGTACAGTCGACAATCGGGTAGACCACAATGAGCAGGGTATCAAGCCCGAAACCTATCAAGGGTATCAAAACCAAGTGGTCCAGAAGACAACTGAGGACCTCGAATGGATTCGAGACCCACGAAACTCCGTGGAAAATGCAATCGATGGAATCCCAAGACAAGCCCTCTATATGTGTTCTCCACTACGATTGGTCTGAGTTTTGAGGGGTTATATCCGCTACCTTTCCACACGTGACCTCGTGTTTATCCCCTGTGTTAGAGGGGGGTCCCAGATAACTTTCACGATACTGGACTTTTAACACTCCCTAGCTCAGACTCCAATGTTTGATTTAATGGCCTTGAAGAGTTTCGTCTCCAACCTAATTCAAGGCCCTAACCCTAAGCTAGTTGGTTGACCCTACAAACATGAAAAGTATAATTAATTTTGGATTTAGAATTCATTTTTATGGCTTGTCTTAAGTCAAAAGTTATGAAAGTGAAACTAGTGATGTTTGAAAGATGAAATAAAAATAAACAGAAAGCTGGAAACAAAATAACTTATTCTTGACTCAAATCTTAATCAACTTTTCAAACCAAAATTTTCTAAGATATTTGAACGAAAAACTCAAAGTAGGATTTCACTCGACTACGAGCTACTTATCATCTAAGTAAACCGTCAAGAACTTATGAAAGAAAAGACTTTTCCTTGTTACTAATGCAAACCAACACTATTTAACCAAACCAAGAAATAATTTTTTTTTATTTTATTTGAATGATCAGAAAGGAAAAAGGAAAAATATCAAAAAGTAAATACCAATAAAACTTATGGCCTAAGCACAGATCACAAAGAGTCACTTTAAGAATAACACACAAGCAAATTAAAACTAAACTCTCACAGTTGTCTAAAAACCCTATGAAAAGAAAATTTTGAGGAAAACTTCTTAATGAGAAAACAAAAAAAGAAAGCTATTGCTGTGATCAAACCTAAGTTACTGACCGCTATGACAGAGACACAAAAACTTGAGAGGTATAACTCTTGTCAAAGGAAAGGATGTCTGCCTTACCTTAAACAATGATTTTTTGCACAGACACGCTGCTGACAATTCAACAACAAGCATATGCAAGTGAACTGTGTAAATTCAGGGTGCGTTTACATGTGTGCAGGCCTTATACATGCCACGCGTATCTCTGAAGCTCTAGGAAAAAAGAAAGGCCAAGAAATCAAGCCCATACAGAGACTACTAGTACTGAGAACCAAGATCTCTTGAAGACTTAGACACTTACTTTAACAGAATAAACAAAAGAAAATAATTCAAGGAAAACTTCATAGAACAAACCAATATGAGGTGAAACCTAAGTTATAGACTGCAAACAACAAAGACTAGAAAGAGTTCCAAAAAACCCCTGAGAAGGATTATTTATGAAAGGGTAGAGGATGACTACCTCTCTAAAAGAAATTTTCTGGAATCATACATGCGACTAACACTTCCTCAGCTAGCATGTACACGTGGGCTGTGGGAAGGTAGGGCACAGGTACATGCATTCAGGCCTTATACAGGCCCTGTGTACCTTTGTGGGTCTCAAAAAATGCAGTCAAGCAAAGAAACAAAGATAACTAGTATGGAAGACCATAAACTCTGTAAGCTCAAACTTTTGCAGAAACTTTAAAAGCAAGGAATGAAACTAGTTTTTAAAAATACCCAAGAAAAAACATTCCCAGAAACCCTAGAGATCCCCAGTGGAGTCTCCAATTTTGTTGTGGGTGGGAAATCCCTCCTACAAACTAGCACTAAGGGTTTTATCATGCATGCAAAAATGACCTAAAGATTCTTACTTTTTACCATCATCCCATGCCTAAACCCCCATTATTCATATGTAAATACAAGGCTCAAGAGATTAAGTTGATGTACATTATTTTCCGTGTTTGATGTCGATCCCTTTTCGTGCTTGGTCATTCTTTGACTACAATTCTCCTCCCAATGTTGACCTACATTCACTAAAGACAAACAAAGAAATCCACATGCATTTGATCTATGAACTAACGAGTTAGATATTTAATCAATAATACAATCAATATTCAAATAATGACAATCTCATATGGCGGGATGAGAAAAGAAATTCTTTTATTAACTTCAAAATGATACCTTACAATGGTAAAGTCAGCTACTACTCCTCGATCCTGGTCCTAGGCTCTTCTTCCACTGTCTTCCAACTGCTTTTCTCTATACTTCTCTTTGCACAAGGATGGCTAAAGGTTGGGACAAAGGGAATGCTTAATCGGGTATAGTTTCTTTACTATGATTCTCCTCCTTTCAAATGGGACCCCTACCCCTTCTTTTATATGTTAGAAGGAGCTAGGTATTTGGTCGAATGACCGACCATGCATGGCCGAAAGGTTTAGTTAACTTACCCAAAGATGTGTGTTTCATCAACAACTTTCCTTTTTTCATGATTTTGTAGGTACACGCAGGCTGTCTTGGGTCAGCTAGCATGTACACGCGTGCAATAATGGAGCAGGGTGCATGGGCCTTTATAAAAGGGTTTTTAAGAAGAGTTGTTCAATAGTGTTTTGGCAAAGAAAGAATATGAGATGGCCTGATGCTAGGTAAGCATGTCTAGTGAAAATCAGGGTTATAACGCCTGCAATTGAGAAGTTCATGGGGGATTAACTCTTGCATCTTTTAATTTTTTCCACATGTCGGAGGGTATACACGGGATATAATATACACAGTCACGTACACCCACGTGTAGTTTTTTCTTTGCATGCGGGCATATGTTGGATGTCATAGGACAACCTACATATACGTAGGGTTGACCTTTTGTTGACGGGCGAAAATGACCGTCTGTCAACTGAGAGAGTGGAGCCGGTCCGGGGTTGTCTAATAACCCAAGCCGTTTGGAATGAACCACCCTGACGGGTTTAGCGGCTCCGTTAGCCGATCTAAGGTCCTAAGAGAACAAAATAAAACTAATCTAAACTAACTAATCTAACTAAAACTAAATAAAACAAACTAACTAAAACAATAAATAAAAACAAACTAATACACTAATCTAATTAAAACAAACTAAGCTAATCTAACTAAAAWATATATATACAAACTACTAATTATTACTATACTAACTACTAACTGAAATACAACTTATTTACAAWATATACAATATCTACAATTCACAGATTTGAATAAAACCTGAAAAACTCATTATATYYTGCCCTAAGATAGCGAGAAATGTTTTTGTTGATTTTATAATTTTGTAAACAAGAAATAAAACTTACTTAAATTAAACAATCTAATATACTAAACACACATATATCTAACTAAACTTATATCTAAATTAAACTACTGATAAATACACTAAACAAACAAATGACAAACTGACCTGGAAATGCTCCAAATTTGCCCTGTGTATGATGACTTCGAAGCTGGTCGGATGAAGGAAACTCACACCGGATGATCCAGAAGATTCTCGTAAATGATAAGTTGTAATGCTCTTTAAGTTTATTTACAGGACAAACAAGACATAAAAAATCATAACAATTATATGGTTTATAAATCTATGCAATAAGGGAAACCTGTTATGCAAAAACTTATACTTAATAATCCAATTAATGAAGAGAAATTTGTCATTCATAAACTAAACCAAGTAATTGCTATGTTTTTTATACACTGGAAGAAATCAGATATGGATTATATTGATTAAATCATATCATTTGCAAAAGACTAAGATAGCTAAAGTAGTCATTAACCAAATGCAAATTGATACACATGAAGATGAAACAAAATATTGATATAATGAAAAGCTAAAGTTGTAACAGAACATCAATTTTTGTCTTAGTTTGTATTAAAATTCCATATCCTTGTTCTCCCACGAATGAGGATCATATCATTACAAAAAATAAAAAGTATTTAAAGGTTTTCCACAGGGTAAAACCTCCCTGTGGAAGTTATAAACTGTTTACATGAAATCTGGGAAGATATTCCCAAGATCAACTAAACTAAGAAACCAAAATGAAACTAAAACATCCAAATATCCTCTAGACTGTCCATCCTATCCCATCCAATTCGAATTCACCTGAAACAGGTCAGAAATGGATAAGCTAGAGGGATATTTTATCAATAAAATGGTAAAAATCTAATACTGTAGACTAGCTACAGAATCCTCTAATTCTGTAGCTGGTCTAAAATAACACACAGAATCAGAAATAAAATTAATTGGAAATCTTTTAAAGAATCTAAATTTAATTACCATCCAATCACTATTTGAAAACGAATAATTAAATCTGAACTTGTTATAGCATTCAAAATCAAACAGGATCAGCATGAATACAGAGATAAATATGCTCTGTTTAATTTNAACTATTGATTTGTTCACAATTTTAATTTCCCTTATCGTGTTCAATTATTTTCTATAATTTGCATATTGATGAAAGAACTTGGTATTATTGTCACCCTCCTTAATCAAAATGGATTGTCTCTTAAGACATCAAACCGCTTCTTCCTTATCAAAAAATATTTCCGTGAGGATTCCAGTGCTCGCTGCTGAGCTAAATCATTATCAGAGAAAGTTCCTGAAACATTTTCTTCATAAAGCTTCACAATTTGGATCTCTTCCTCCTTCAACATGGCCTGGGACCTTTCATTAGATGATTTGAAAGACCGCTCGAGGACACCCATAAATTCATAGTAAATGATATGTCCATCAATACTTCAGATACCAAAAAACATTCTGAAATTGCGGTCTCGCTAGAATGAAAGTTCCTCCTAGTCGGAACCAATTTCACAAGATCAACATCCATCAACCGATGCTTTTCAAAAAAATGCTTAAAAGAAATTGCTCGGCTGAAAAAGCAGAAGCTGAAACAAATACTCTGATACCAAATTAATATGAGGTAGTGTGCTTTATTGGAATGTACACATGCAGATGTCTTTTATTTATTTACAGATCACTATATATCATGGAAAGATAAATTTTGAAGCTACTCATACAGAAATACACAATAAGCATAGTCGAGCCAAAGGATTTTGACGGCCGATCAACTCCAAATTTCCATTAACATAAATTTAAGTAAAACAAAAACAAAGACATGAATAAGGAGAAACCTAAACATTCAACGATTTCTCCCTTTTCAGAACCCTAATTCCTGCGATTGAATATTCTGGCAGTTCACTCTTTCACACATCGTTCCCTCCTCATGGGCATGGTACTCAACGGAATTACAGAGTGAGGGAGATGGATGAAGGGATAGGAAGTTTCTTCTGTTGGACACACCTACCACACTTAGAGGGGGGGGTGAATGAGTGTGGGGCTCTTTTTCCCAAAACTTCCCTCTTGCACAAAAACTCATCAATTAGCATTCAACATTTATT
>JZKD02S1972830.1:0-12928 GCA_000966675.3 Picea glauca | reverse complement strand
GCTTGAATCTCTGGTCGATCTCCCACATGGATTCTCCTGTATTTTGTCTAATTTCGATCATCTCGTTCATGTATTGATCTTATGAACTTGGCCTTTGGAACTCATTTATCAACAATTTCTTGATATATGCAATCGTTTTGGTTGTCCCTAGTGGATTGTTTGTAGCTAAACTCATATACCAGTCCAATGCGTGATCCCTTAGTGTAATATCTAGCTGTGCCAGTTTGGTATCTTCTTCTGTGATCTGTTTTTCTTCCCAAATATTCTCACAGATGAACAAATATTTTTCCGGGCCCTCTAACACTTCTCCTTTAAATTCTGGTAACCTAATGGTGGTATCACATTAAGTTTCCTTAGGTCTTTATCCTTTAGTTTTATTTTTTTACTAAGCCCTTAGATTTTAATTTTTTAATTATCCACTTAAAAGTGTGTTTGTTTAGGTTCACTAGATAAATAAAGGTTTAAGTCATGACTTATGTTTTGATCCTCACACAAATATTTGAATCAGGACTATTTTTTATGACCTATGTTTTGATCCCCTCCATGAATTGACATTAGGATAGACTCACTTCATATTCAGATTGAATTGACTTACCACTTTCCTCACTCATTCCCTCGTAACCTTTCCTTGTTGTCTCCTTTTGTACTTTGCTTACTGGTCAAATCATTTTTTGAAAGGGAGCGCTTCCAACTCATTGAGAGTTTTTGTAATGCACTCACTCTCCACCATATTTTACCATGATTTGTGGTTATGGTGCTGATGTCATCTCTTCCTTGTTTTCATTTCCATGGGTGGTTAAAATATTCTTTTGAGGTTTCATATTTATGAGCTCTGCTAACGGTTTTCAATTTTTTAAAACTCAAACTACTGCACTGCATAAACTACCAGTTCCAACCAGTTGGCAACAACGCTACCAGATCTGATGTTGATTTGGATTCAGAGGTCGAGTTGCTCGTGATACTTTCCTGAGATATTGCTGAAACTTCAAGTTGCTTTTATTCTCGAGGTATTCTGCATTATTTCCCCCTCTGCATATCAAATTCAAGGAGAAATTATCACTCAGGATTTTGGTAGCCATCATGCCTACATAGCTAGAGGTGATCATTTGTTCACACCATCCTATCATTTTTATCTCCAATCAAACCTACAGATCCCACCACCTGTTTATTTTTTTTGATACACCTGCTCACCATTGCTCCTGAGCTCTCAGTTTCCAAGCAAGTCTTATCTTCTGCATGCAGAGTGTGCTACCCAGAGACTATACTGAAACAACGTTGTTTCTTTCCCTTACCTCCTCTATCAGTTGAGTTGGGTTGTTTTGATCAATTTTCAAAGACAATCACAGGGTATCCCTGCATTATATGTTTTTCCTCAGTATTCTTATCTGTACACATTCAAGGGAGAGATTTTCATAGTCAGTCTTTCCTAAGCTAACAACTAGTCTGAATTAAGAAAATTCTTGAAAAAGGAGCAGCCATTCTTTACTTGAGGTCTGACTCTTTGAACCTCCTGGTTATCACCACTCTATATCCCTAAAGTTGTTGACCCTAAACTATGGAGACTCCTCAGAAGAAGAATTCACGCAAGGGAGGTAATGTGGTTAGAACTGAGAATGTGGACATGAATCTATTCAAGGCAGAGCCCATGGCTAGAGAAGTTTTTCAAAGGGTGGGATGCCTCTCTTTCTGCCAAAATATGCAAAGAGGTCATCCTGAGGTGACAAGGTAGTTTGCCTTACATTTTGATGGTGTGAAGACCAAGGTAGGGGACCTATAATTTGAGGTGTCTGAGACCTCAATTTCAGCTACTATATGGATCCCTATCAGTGGTGAGACTTGGTTTAAATCCATGGCCTTAGATGCAGCCTATGCCAAAGATTTCCTTAAAGGGGTGCCAGGAAATCATCTGGTTGGTGAATTCGATAAAATATTGAGAATCATTCAGAGGTACTTTACATGTGAAGTGAGGTTCAATACACTATACCAGTACCACATAAGGCTTCTGATGCATTTTACTGAAAAAATTGAAATGAACATTCCCTTCTACTTGCTAAGGAGCATAGGCAAGATGTCAGACAAGGTTCAATCTAGGTCAAAGGCTATGGATACCAACATCTTTCATTCTTGGTTGATTAGAATGGTGGTTTCTGAATAACTAAATAAGAAGGATATCTCATGGGAACATTTCATTATTGCTTCCCACATGAAGTTGGACATAGAAACTACTCCTTAGTCGCAGATAGAAAGACCTTTTCCGCCACCAGTGCTGCTCAAACAAGCACTAGCAAGAAAAGAAAGAGCATAGTTCTTGTTCAAGACCAAGAGGCCATCAAGGATTTTGCAAGAACTGAGGAGGATGCCTATCATTCTCCACAGAGAAAACTTTCACCCCCTTCTACACCAGAGTTAGAAGAGGTCCCTTGTTATACTAAGACTACAACAAAGAAAGGGAAGAAACTACACTTCTCCTCATCTCCTTCAACAATCATCACCAAGGTCATAAGTCCTTTCACAAGGTCATCATCTCTTAAAGAGGTGGTTGAAGGACAGATCCTACCAAAGGTCTCCATCCTAAATAAGAAGCAACAGAAAGAAAAAGGCATTAAAATTCCCGTTGAGATAGAAGAAGTAATCCTTGTGTAGCAGAAAGAAAAAGGCATTAAGAATCTTGTTGAGGTAGAAGAATAAATTCCTGTGCAATAGGAAAAGGAATCGATTAAAAATCCTATTTAGACTACTTGCATCACTACTCCACCTAGTAGTCAGACAATCAAAAGATTAATCAGGAAACTCAGGGATGCTAGGAAGGAGGTAGCTCATTTGGAATAAGAAGCCATGTCTAATAGGTTTAAGATGAAATAAATCATGGATGGCTATAGCCACACTCTTGATCTAGCAAGATTTGGATCAAGAAGATCCCATCCTTTTAATAGGTAGATCAAGAACCTCTATAGGAAAAACAAAGATTTTCAATCTCAGAACAGAAAGCGCAAAGCCAAACTACAACTATTCCAAGATGAAATGGCTCAAAGGAACTTGAATGTATTGGTTGAAGTTACTACTGAAAAGGAGAAACCAATAGCCAAGGAGAGCATATCTCCAATGAAGAAGCTTGTTACTGCTAAAGGGAAGAAGCTTGTTGTGCCAAAGGGAAGTCCTCCTTATACAAGAAGGAGTGTTAGGTTAATGAAGTAACTGGTGAAATGTGAGCTCCATTTTTGAATACGGCCCCATTTTGCAAAGATAAGTAATTGATGAAATACTACATCTGCCACCTATACAGGCTATACAGGATTCTAATGCTTACTATTCATTTTTTTGGGTTTTCACAAAGAATTAATCCCTTCAACGGTAGTAGCGCAGACATTTTGTAGCGCTATGGCGCTACATAATAGTCTATTTTTGATGTTCCACCAATCTACTACCTATAATGTTGCCAAATCACCTAAGACTATGATGCTGCTAATACCCGAGGTTGTTACCCATTCTGTCAACGTTCAATTGAAGGTGTTTGTTGTACATATTTCGTCACCTTGGTGAGAAAAACAGAGGTGCTTGCAAGCTCAATTGGGTCTGCTGAGTAGGACAGTTGTAAATAAAAGACTTAGGGAAAGAAAATAAAAACTACAATTAAGAATTAAACTAAGAGATGCAATACAAACTAAATTCATGAGCATAGGGACATAGAAAAAAAAAGAACCATAAGACCCATGTCACCAATGTTTGAGGCTGATCTATTAGTGAAAAAAAAAGCACCAAGAAGAAAGGGGACTATGAGTCCCTTCTTCCTCCAAGGGAGGGATCTTGGACCCCCACTAGCTATCTCTTCTTACAACAAAGAAAAATGGAAAATGGTGATGAAAGAACTCTTTACAAATCCACTCAATGGGTGAGGTGGATTGTCCAATACTATGGTGCCAATATGCTCTTGAAAAGGATGGAGTCCTCAAGACAATAGAGGCGGCATAACATTACTTTGAATTCCTTGAGAAAATGAGGTGCATCCATGTCTTTTTATAGCATTCATTTGGGTTATTCTTTAACTGCTTTGTAGTGTGAAAAGAGGCCAATTAGGGCATTCTTAGGTCTTTGACCAGCCCACCAGTTGGATCCAGTCCATATTTGAGGGTAAAATCAGATCAGGAGTTGAACCATAAGTGGGTGGGAGGTCGACCACTCTCATAAATGCGTTGTTTAGTAGGTGCACAGATTTTTTCACTAACAGTCGTGCATCATGCACCTATGCGCGATTTATGCGTTCATGTTCCGCGCATGCGTGCGTGCGCCCAATGTCTGCATAGCGCTCTTCAATTTTTCACTACTTTGTATAGTTTTTGACCTTTTTTGAATGCTTTGGTATTAATTCAGGTCCATGGATGACTTCATCACTGTTTGACGATGTTGAGTTCTTGTAACCATGTGCAGACAAAATTTCAATGATAACAGATGCCCCCTGATGGATGAGGTTAGGAGCATACTTATAGCCGAAATACATCAATGTTTCTTCTACTAAGAATGTTGTTGTAAGAGAGAGAAATAGTGGGATCATCCAGAGTGATCCGTTGGAGGGAAAAAGGAACCGGTAGGACCCGATCTTCCATGAGGTGTGTAAAATATAAAATTGTGTACAAACGAGGCAGGCATGCCCCATGCTCGTGTCATGTAACTCTGAAAAAAAATGACAGAAGTGTTGGTGTAGACAACTGTAGCACCCTTGGGGGTGGTTGTGATAAAGTCAAAAGACAATTCTACAAATGAACATATTCTGAATAGTAGGCAGTGATCGCGGTAATAAGTAGCAGCGATTATGTGGGCATTGATAGCCCAGCCAAGTTTAGAGGTCTTCGGCAAATGAGAGAAATAAATGCAATAGTCGCAAAGTAATACCAACCATAATATGAGAAAGTGTTGGCATCGAATGTCATGGGGGTCAACGATAGCAGGGAGAAATGGTGTTTCAGCCTGTGTCGTCTGAGATCTCTCATTGAGTGGAAAATGAGAATCAAGATACTATCGCCCTTCTGGAAAACTGTATTGATGTCGACAAAAAGGGGAACACAACTCCCAGAAGCAAATGGCTTTGTGAAATCTACTGAGGTGAGGAAGTGGCAGAGGTACATGGACAAAGTCAAGATGTTGGAAGACTCAAGACTGCCCTTGGTTGGAGTATGTGTGAGAGAAAAAGTGGCCGCAATAGTTTAACGAGGTCGAGTGTCAGGGGGATGACAAGACCAGGGATAAGTTGTGCCAGACGTGGGACAAGGTGAATAAATTCAGAGGGCAGAGGTGAGTGACCTGTGGGGTACTCTGAATATATGGACGATGCTGACAAGGGTATATGAAAAGTAGTGCTCCAACCAAGGGTGACATGGGTTGCGGTTGGCCAAAAAAGAGGGAAGCAGGTCACCAAAGGTGACGATAAAAAAGGTAATGTAACAATGGGAAATAAAGGCGTTTGTACAATAAATAATGAATAATTGGGGAGAAATGTACAAATACAGAAATGGGTGCCCCAATGTGATATGGGTGGCCCATGTAGGGCATAATTTTCTCGGAAAAATGATGAAGGGTGGGGGCCCCATTGGTGAGTTTCTGTATGAGGTAGGTGAAATGAAGGGAGATTTGCAGATGGGAAAACTGATTGTGGATGAAATGTAGGGTTCATGATACAGCAGAGGTGCAGTAAAAAAGAAGAACCATGAAGAGATGATCTGGGAGTCTGTGTGGGAAAGCTAGAAAAATGAGGAGAAGGAGTATGTGGTTGATTCGCGACATGATTAAAGACTATCAGAACTCCCATCCCTAAAGGGTTTTGAAAAACAACATGAGTGTCAGAAGTGTCAAAAGGTGCTATGAATGGGATAACTCATGTGGGTAAGAATGCTACCGGGTAACAGTACCGAAAATGAAAATGGAGGTGAGGGTACTGCAGAGCTGGGAATGGGGATCCTAGAGGCAAATGTCAGAGGGTGTGACTGGAAATGTAAGTACGATATAGAGGGAAAGACTACATGCCAGTGATGAGTATATACCTAAAGGGGTTGTACCGATGTATGATGATCAAGTACCTACACACATGAAAACCAAATACCCAACGTGAACAATATCTGAAGAGAATCGAAGATATGAGCATGTATTTGATAAGTGTGAAAATGCGCATGCGTACCTGACCAGGGTATGAAAAAAAAATGGCACCCTGAGGGCTCAGGATGAAAAGAGGCCCAGGGACGGCTGTGATGTAGATGATAGGAGGCTGATCCCATGGTTGAAGATGGATCGAGAAACAGACACCATGGGATCCAGGAATAGTGAGTGGAAGTTTGGAAAAAAGGCCTATATATAGCTGTAGGGCCCACATTGCCACCTCATTTGTACCTACTGCAATAGTGACTGGATGAGCAGTTTTCAGAGGAGATTTGGAGATTCGGAGAGGACGAGGCATCCGATTGGCGATTAGCGAGCGTCAAGTTAGTGGTATGATCATCCTGCATAGAAATAAGATTTCATTTTTTGGGCAGGGGCTGTATGGAGGTTCGTACAGAGGGGTGTTGTGGATGTGGGCCCCACATGCACAGGCGATCCAGAAGTAGGCGCGCACACATGTGCGCCTACCCACCGGATATACGTGCATGGGGGCACTAGTGAGGGAATTAAAGGCATGCACTATGTGCGTGCATGTCTTCTATACAGCTGCGCATTTGTGCGTGGATGTGGCGTGGATAGGCACGCACCAGTGTGTGCCTGTGTAGGTAACAGGCGTGCCTGAGAGCGTGCCTGTGTAGTTAACAGGCACATATGAGAGCGTGCCTGTGAAGATAACAAGTGCGCATATGTGCGTGCCTATGAAGCTAACAGGTGCGCATACGTATGCACCTATGTAGTGAATAGGCACGCATGTGTGCGCACCTGTGGGTGTAAAATTGATCTTTGTGATGTTGTTAATGGTCTCGTGGGCTGATATAAGACTCTTTTTTGTGGATGCAGGTGGACAGTTTGCACGATGCCAGTGGGTTGGCGAGAAAAAGATTGGTCTCAGCTATGAGACATCGTGGCTATTGAGGAGCCAGGTGTGTGAGCGACTTTGGCAGCCTGTGGGTTGCTAAAGTTCTTTGAGTGCCCATTGATATGGGCGCATGAGTATCTCTTGCAGTTCCTGATCCAGATGTGGAGTCTGGAGCTGCATTGCTTCCTTGTGAGAGGAGAGTAGATTCCCTTCACTGCAGTGGAGGATGTGTACTTCTTGACTGGGCTCCCTCTTCGGGGTGTGCCCCTACCAGTGGAGTCGGTGCTACCGAGGGACCTGACCCTAGCGACCGTTGGCTGGAGATACTAGTTAGGTCAGAACTTTATGTCCGAGACGGTTGTGAGTGTTGGGTCGATAGATTCCCTGGCGCATCACTGTATAGCAGCGATGATTGTGAGAATATATGGGTCACTGGTGACCCAGTGGATCCGTGGGGGCCAGTTGTTGGTAATGGGGAGAGTGATGGCCGACGAGCAGTTCGCCTGGGGGCTTACGCTGCACATGAGGATGGTGGGGCAGTTGGACCACTGTCGGTCCATGGATATGGGGGAGTTTTCCTTCGGGTCCATCCTGGTGGTCTGGTTTCTGGAGAGGGTGTCGATGTTTCTCCTTAGGATTTTATTGGGTGCGCTGGAGCATGAGAGCTGCGACTGAGGTGGTGGTCGACTGTGTTGTTGCGCCATGGTGGGGGTGAGGGTGGCCACTTCTTTACTGCAGAGGCGGCACAGGTCCGGCAGTAGATTCTGTAGGTGATACTACAGTACCCCTATACCAGGGTTGACTTTCGGGATGATCCAGACATGGTACTACCTCCAGGGGAGGTTTTTGACCACCGAGGTATGTGGATTTGATGATGTTTGATATGTATGTTTTGTGTTTTTTTGAGATAGCATGCCTTATGTATATGATATAGATGATGATACTATCTAGTTTTTGTTTGCATGTGCAGATGTGGCACCTCGCGGGCACGAGGTGGAGTTGCAGAGGGTGCCTGAGAGACCATCGTGGGGAGAGAGACATTGGCATGAGAACGCTGTGGTGCGACCAACTGAGCCAGAGAGGGCAGCGAGGAGGCGCCGGTTTGATGACCCTAGTGCTGGGCCATCACACGCTCTACTGACGACTGTCAGAGTGGACTTTGAGGACATACGCCGCCATCTGGAGACATTGTTATAGGAGGTTCCTGAGGGCATATGGTCTCGCATCTAGAACGAGGCATTCCTGGACCAGTGTGTGGGGGTGCCGCCACCATGGAAGGACATAGTACAACGAGCAGCAGTGGCTACTACATTGATGACCGGACAACTTCTGTCAGGGAAGGAGGGGCCGGTAGGGGGGAAACCACCACCTCCTGGTGCAGGAGGTGGTGGGCCACCACCGCCTGAGGGAGGAGCAGGCGGTGGTGCTCTAGAGGCACCGTGAGTGGTGCTCTTAGGCAGTGATGTACATATATTTTTTGTATATAGGATGGTGAGCCCATGTTGTACCGAGGTGCTGCATTGGCCTGTAGATACTTGTATATATATTTTTTGTATGTAAACATTCGGATGGCACTATGGACCTTTATATATACATGAGTATACTTTTTGAGATCTATGTGGTGTTTACATGGTTTTGGTTAATTCTTTGATGACGTCTATTCTATATATATGTTGTGACAGGTTTGTGTTATATGTTTATGTATGTGTAGAGGTAGCTTGATGGCATATATGCCAATATAACACTATGTTAGCTAGGTTATTTGTAATTTGATTCAATTGTCTTGGAATATGTGTAAATGTAATGGAATCAAAATGTCAAGATAAAAGCCTAACCTGCAGGTATTTGTGAAAGAGGCAAGGATCATAGACGCGATACACATTGTTGAGCTGGAGTATGACTAGTTGAGAGTCAAGGAAGATGCTAAGGTGACGAATACGATGATGATGGGCATTGGCCAGGAGGACAATGACGATGGTGTATTCGGCTTGGTTGTTGGTTGTTGATCCCAAACATATGCCACTCGAATGGAGCATTTCATGTGAGGGGGTGTAGAGAGCCCAAGAAGATAAAGCGAGCTTTTGTGTCCAACGAATGGTGCCATCGGCATAACCGGTGTGGTAGGCTGGTGGAGGAAGCATCTGTCAATAGAACAAAGGATAGTTTAGACGTGAGGGAAGGAAAAAAGATTAAAAATGCTAGAAAAGAAAAAACCTAAAGTAGAATGACTACATTTAAGTGTAAAATTTCTTGAGATACAACCCGTTGATGGGTTCTTTGAGAGAGAGGCCTTCGGGAGAGGCCATGATATATGTGGGTGAGGCAATGTTGAATGATGTATGGGCCATTCCAGAGTCACTCGAATTTTCCATGGCCAAAGGTATCATGACCGATATCGTAAGCCAGGACGAGGTCACCTTCGTGAAATGAGCGAAGGTTGACATGGCGATCAAAGGTAACCTTGGATCGCTTTTTAGCTGCCTTGTTGTTTTGTAAGGAAGATAAATGATATTCATCCAGAGACTCTAAGTTCAGCAAGTGTTGCTCGATTGGAGTATTGTTGGGTAATAGCTCAATTGCGGTGTGTAAGGTGGGAATTTCGCACTCGATGGGAAGAGTGGCCTCAACCCCATGGACTAAATGAAATGGTGTGAAACCAGTAGTGGTTTTCACAGTCGTTTGGTAAGTCCATAGCGCAAAAAATAACATATGATGACAATTGGTTTTATGTTTATTAACCGTGCGATGTAACATGGTCTTGAGGACTTTGTTAACTGCTTCGACCTGTCCATTAGACTGAGGGTAATATGGTGAGGCAAACTTGTGAGAGAATCCTAACCGAGATGAGAGTTCGATGAAGATCTCATTCTCGAATTGTTTCCCATGATCAGAAATGAGTTGGAGGGGTACTCCAAAGTGGGATATGATGTGGTTAAATAAAAAATGCATTGCAGTGTCAGCGGTGTTGTTGAAAGTGGGCATACCTTCTGCCCATTTGGTGAAGTAATCAATGAAGAAAATGATGTATTTGTGAACATTGCTGGAGGGGGGATTACAAGTCATGAAGTCCATCCCCCATTTACAAAAGGGGTTGGCAGTAATGACAAGGTGGAGGAGAGTGGGGGGAGCTCAAGCTTTGTTGGTGTAGAGCTGACATTGCTCACATCGTTTCATGGCATGAATGCAATCATGAAACAAGGTAGGCCAAAAGAACCTAGCTCGGATAATCTTTTGGGCAGTGGATATGCCCGAAAGATGGCCCCCACATGCACCGTTGTGGTAGTCGTTTAAGACTCTATCGACCTCATTAATAGTCAGGCATCGATGAAGAATGGTGTCGATGCCCTGCCAATATAGGATGTCTCCGATGAGGAGGTAGCAGGGGGCCTAATGTTGATTACGTGGATGATCATTGCGTGAAAGGTGGTTACCGAATTTTTGGGTGCAGAGATAGACGAGGCGGTCTCCGTACCAAGGATCATCCGAAGTGATGTAAAAGCGATGTTCATCAGGAAATTCGGTGTTGACGGCGACACTGGTGGTGTCGAAGGGGAGGGTTGTGACAAGTTCGGCGAGAACGAGGGCCTTCTTACTCTTAGGTGTTGATAACTCGAGGTCGTACTCCTGAAGGATAATGATCCATCGAGCAAATTTTTTGTTAGCTTGCCAATGGCTGAGCAAGTACTGCATAGGATTGGAATCTGCGACGACCTTTGTTGTGCAAAGCAGAATGTAGTGGCACAGTTTCTGGACTGCAAGGACGAATGCAAGAGCAAGTTTCTCTTCGTGTTTATACTTCAAGGGTGGCCCTGAGAGGTTTTTACTAACATAATAAATGACATGTTCACAATTGTCATCACCTAGATGGACGAGGACGCTAACTACTGATACAGCTGATGCTGATATGTAGAGGATATAGTCACGATTGTAGTCAAGTGCACTAATTAAAGGTGCATTTGAAAGTGTTGTTTTAAGATCGTCAAATGATTGTTGGGCATGGTCGTCCTAGTGAAATGGGATGTCATGACATAGTAAGTGAAGGAAACCATGTGCATGTATGGCGTAGTCTGGGATAAAGAATCTAAGAAAGTTAGCTTTACCTTGTAGACTCTAAAGTTGTCATAAATTCCAGGGAGGTGGAATTTCAGGGATAGCTTGGACTTTGAGGGGGTCCACGGTAATACCTCTTTAGGAAACAATAAAATCGAGGAGGCGCCCTGCGGTGACAAAAAACACACACTTGAGAGGATTCAAGTGGATGTTGTACTAACGACACCATTGAAAGATGATTCATAAATCATCGAGATGATGGGTGCGTTTCTTGGATCGAGCTGTGAGATCATCCAAGTAGGCAAGGATGATATGAGCCAGATCATGAAAGATGTATGTCATCGCCCGCTGGAAAGTTGTGCCGACATTCTTTAAGCCAAAAGGCATGAAACGATATGCAAAATTACCCCAAGGGGTAGTGAATTCAGTTTTATACTAATCAACAGGGTGAATTTGAATTTCATTATAACCAGAGAATCCGTCCATAAAGGAGAGAGCCTCGTGGCCTGCGAAGTCGTTGATAATTTGATCGATGAAAGGCGTTGGAAAGTTGTCTTTGGGACATGCGTGATTGAGATCATGAAAGTCCATGCAAACACGGATAGTGCCCTATTTTTTGTTAACGGGTACAGGGTTGGAAACCCATGAGGTATAAGCGATGGGGTAGATGAAACCGAGAATGTGTAATTTGTCAATTTTGGCTTTGATAGCCGCGACTTTGGATGGGTGTAGTGGTCGTTCTTTTTGGCGAACTGGTGTAATGTCGGGCCAGGTGTCGATGCGATGTTCGACAATAGAGGGATCAAGGCCAGGCATTTCTGTGTATGACCAGGCAAAAATATCCCTATATTCCCAGAAGAGGGCTTTATATGCCATGATTTCTTGAGGAGTGCAAGAAGCTCTGATGGTGATTTCTTCGACGATGCCATTTTTAATGGAAATGTCGATTTTAATGGTGGGGGAAATGTTGGTCATGTTGCCTTCTTCAAAAGAATATGGGGTAGGAATGGGGTTGTTGAACCAGTCGATAGGCCCTGATGGGATAAAATTTTTGGTTTCGACCATGTAAATGGGGTGTTGGTTAGGAGGCATGGAGGCTTCCTATGGAGAGAAGAGTGCACGATGGTGAAGTGCATCCCAGGGAGAGTTTGGGTGGTTTAAATCTTCGAGTATTTCTTTGTCGCATTGGAAGTGATGGGAATAAAAGGGGTCATGAGGAGTGATATCGGTTACAGTGTTTGTGTGGTTTCCCCCTGGTGAAGAAGCAGGGGGAACATTGTTAGGAGATGGTGAGGGTTCACTCGACATAAACCATATATTGAAGTATTGAGGGGTACCCGTGGTGGTTGGGTGTAAAATTTATATAGGGGAATGAGAAGAAGATTTGGGGGGGTTGGGGGGTGAATCCTTAGATAAGTCATCTAAGAACCATGGAGGTGTTGGGAGGGCCTCGGGCTCAGGAGAAATGACATGAAGATCCTCTAGTGACGAGGTAATGTCAATTATTGCCTCTGCAGGTTGGTGAAGTAGAGTCAATTGGCATTGCCTGTATTCAAGGATCATAGGACATTGGTATGTGAAATGAGCTAATGAATCATAGAGAGAGCAAGGGCATCTCATATGTTCATTGACTGAAGTGGTGACATAGCGGATGTCAGTGATATTTTTTGAAGAAGACGTAGCAGGATTGGGATTGCTCTGGAAGTTATGGTGTACTACGACTAATGTCTGCCTAAAGCATGGTAGTGTTGGGCAATGATGGGTATAATGGCCATACTCTGAACATATAGCACAAGCGTATTTGGTCTGCAACCCTTTACTACTGGAAGGGGGGGTGGTAGTGGCAGGACTAGCAATAGTGGCGGGTGTTGGGGG
>JZKD02S1972819.1:48369-63836 GCA_000966675.3 Picea glauca | reverse complement strand
TTTTAAGTTGCTTACCATTTTATTTTTATTAATCGCTATAATAGACATAGAAGGACTATAGCCATCGAAGTCAACTTTTAAGTTGCTTACCATTTTATTTTTATTAGTCCCTACAGTAGACATAGAAAGACTATAGCAATCGAAGTAGTAACAACTTTTAAGTTGCTTACCATTTTATTTTTATTTTATTTACATGCCATATATAATTCTCTTGTGTACATGCTGACGATTTTTGAAAGTCGTATCAACTTTTAGATGGCTGACGATTTTATTTTTGTTTATATGCCTATTTTAGATAGGATAGGGATAAGTGCTTCCTAATATACCCTACGGTTCTCCTCGCCGTGAAGAGTCAACAGAGCAAACTAACCTTCTTTTGTGGGCCACTGGACAGTGGGAATGGCTCGCACCAGTGCTCGCTGCGTGAACCTCCATAACTGGTATGCCCAATGCTCCTCACCATGAACCTCTGTAACCGTTATGGTTCAAAAGAATGCAACGAGGAAATGAGTATAGGGTTTTTAGTTAACAATTTACCCCCATTCTTTTTAATTTTTGTAATTTGGTCAACCCAATATTCTCGTACCGAACTTGAAATTGGCGAATTAATGCGCGAATCGAACCGAACTGCCGTATTTTCGAATTTTTTTTACCAATTCGCCCAAATTTGGTAACTATGGAAACTTTAATGGGGTTTTTTCCAGAATCTTGTTCCAATTAAAACTACAGAAAAAATCGCATCTAAGTTTCATTCATGCTTCTTGGTCTTTGAAAATTAACATTGAATACCAGCGACGGCTTGAAGGTTGAAGCAGAGGCTTATTTTAGCATTAGTCCTTTGGCCAAATTACATGTACATTGTAAACTACTGATCTATTGGCTCCTCTACTTGCATACAGAGATGTTATGAAGTTTGATGAAAAATACGATTACAAAAGTTTGATGATCTCCTCACTTCTTCAAAAAATCCAAATTTACCTTGATAAATAAAGCTTGCTTGGAAATTCAGAAATATAAAGATGTGTTACCAGACTATGTCAGTTCAGAAGGGGCAATTCAAAATATATACCATTCATCCTGCTAGTGAAAAATAATCATTCAGTATTAAATGAGATTTTCAAGCTATGAAAAAAACTCAACTGAAAATTTACATAAATCTTGTCAAGGGATATCTACATGAACATAACCCAAAACTTTCTCTTAGCAGCACCATCAGAGGTAGGTTTTCACCGGCTTAGAATAATTGGCAACCTTCAATCAGGCTTCCCGAAGCAAATATGGTATGCACAGTTATCAGTTGCTGGAGCTGCAACTGTCATCGGCAGGTAAGTTGGCAGGGCTTAAAAAAGCAACAGAGCCAAAAAATGGAGCTGAGTACTTATTATAAACAACTCTCAGCTTGTTTCTTCTTGCATTCAGGTGGAAGTTAACCATGAAGTGTGCACATTCCCTGGAAAAAGTCAAATAAATGTTATTACCTCACAATGTATAGAGTTAACTAGATGTGCACACACCCCAGACAGTTCCATGTGCAGTGTGCACATTAGTCAATCTTTACTATATTTAGTATTAAATACAATTCAGACAGAATATGAGTAGATTAGTGCCAACATATAGTTGATAAATACACAATGTTTTGGCTGTAGCTGATCAGCTATGTTTTGGTTATTATAATATACAGATTGCGTACCTGTAATTGTAATTATAATTGTTGAAGACACATAAGATGTCTAGGCAATCTTTAGAAAGGATAAACTCACTAAAAGCAAGATTTCTTAAAATCGAGAAGACTTACTTGAGATCTGCTTCAAAGTATCCCGTGTGATGGATAAGTGTTTTACTCCAACATGGATCTTTCTTTAAAGTGCATTGAGCAGTGTAGACAGCAGCAGCAGCAAGCATTGATGGACTGTATTTGATCATTATGTAATGAAGCAAACACAACTCAACCAAGAAGAATGCCAGATTTTCCATCTGAAGCATTTTGATAACAGATTTTATGGCTTGTAAGTGCAGCAGACGATTGTAAGAAAAACAATAAAGGAAAGACATCTAAACCAAGAAGAATGCTAGATTTCCAAGGCATTTTGAAAGCAGATTCGATTAATTTAGCAGAAGATTGTTCCGACAATATAAAAGAAGCGGCAGGGTTCAGATCTTTACCACTTTGTCGGAACCAGCTGCCTTCAGAAACCTGACGAGGAATACATATGGAGTGGGAACTGTAAGATTGAATTTCAGTTGATTTAATATTGTTTGCTCCTGCAGAGTATTATCATCAATTTATTAGTTAAACTGTGTCTTTGGAGACTATGTCGTAGTCCAATGAAAGAAAAAGATATCAGTTAGAGCTAATTACCATGGCCACTATCTGTTCTGATGTGTATTCTCTTGGCAAGATGCAGACCAAGTCATTGACCTGTAGCCAAGTATGAACCGGGTCTTTTTATGTCAATATTTTGTAAGTCATTATGCAATATCTCTTGTACTGATGTTGGCACAAAGGGTAAACTTCTCTAGGAGTAGAGATTACTGTTCAATAAAGAGTGTGTGCAAGCGTGTATGTACTTTTCAAGACCCAAACAGGTCTTCTATTAACTATTAACTAGGAACATATACTAAAGGTTTCCTTATAGACAAGTATGAACCGGGTCTTTTTATGTCAATATTTTGTAAGTCATTATGCAATATCTCTTGTACTGATGTTGGCACAAAGGGTAAACTTCTCTAGGAGTAGAGATTACTGTTCAATAAAGAGTGTGTGCAAGCGTGTATGTACTTTTCAAGACCCAAACAGGTCTTCTATTAACTATTAACTAGGAACATATACTAAAGGTTTCCTTATACCTCTCTTTATGGATGTCAGTATGTCATCCTACCTTTGGAGGCCAGATTTCTTCATATTTGCAAGCTATAAGCATTGCAGTGATCCCTACTAATTGTAATGTCCTCCTTGTAACAGTCTCAATAGAAAGGTATCTATCAATGATGATCAGAGTGAGATACAATGTCTCTGGCATTAGTTCAGATTTTAGATGCACCTGAAAAATTTTAGGATTTCAAAGTCAAGCCTAAGAAATAACCCATATAAAGTTATAAACCTCTTCTAGATCTAAGCTTAAAAGCAAATGGAACTAGCATAGGAACATATTTGTACCTTTATCAGCCAATCAATCAAGACTGCCCTCATTTTCTCATTGATTTCAACCTGGCTTGTCATATAATCTGGAGGTACGCAGCTAATGGTCTGGAATACAGTGCTACCATTTTTTACTCGAAGAAAATAAAAATTTACCTTCAAGTCACAAACAGCTGCAATCATTGACATACCTCAGTCTTCCGGTAGAACTTGTATATATCTTCAACATATTCAACAACTGCCAATTGGTTTTCAAGGTCTCCATTATCAATGCTAGGAAGAACCTTGTAAGAGTCCCTGCATGCATCCTGAAATACCCTTATCAAGATTATTAATCATTTTCATCCCACTTAAGTCATAAATAAACACAAAGCTATCTTAAGGCTATAAAATCCGCTGGTAATTGGGTGTGGATGTGGGTGCCTTTGGTCTGTATGTTTGTATTTGAATCCGTACTAGACAAGAAAAGTATCAGTGAACTAATACAACTTCCAGTGTTAAGACAGACCTCACTTTGCGTTGCTAGCGTTGCAGTCAGTGATTGTGTTCTGGGTTTCCTTGCTTTTGGTTGGCTAGGTGTTTTTAATCTTCTTTCTTGTGTACATAAATCTATGCCATCACCAATAGAAATGACAGTATAGTTGCTGGAGATGCAACTGTCTTCAGCAGGTAAGTTGGCAGGGCCTGGGAAAGCAACACAGCCAAAAAATGGAACTGAATACTTCTTATGAACAACTCTCAGCTTATTTCCTCTTGCATTCAGGTGGATGTTGACCATGAAGTGTGCACATTCCCTGTAACAAGTCAAATGAATGTCATTATCTCACAATGTACAGACTTAACTAAATGTGCACACACCCCAGACAGTTCAATGTGCACGTTAGCCAATATTTACCATATCTTGTATTAGATACAATCCAGAAAGAATGTGAGTAGATTAGGGCCAACATATAGTAGATCAATGCACAATGTCTTGGCTGCAGCTGATCAACTATATTTTATAATCTAAAGATTACCTACTTGTATTTGTTGAAGAAATCTAAGCTGTCTACGTAGTCGTTCAAAGGACAAACTCACTAAAAGCAGGATGCTTTGAAAGCTAGAAGACTTACTTGAGGTCTGCTTCAGGGTAACCTGTGAAAAGGGTAAGAGTTTTACTCCAACATGGATCCTTCTTCAAAGTGCATTGAGCAGTGTAGACAGCAGCAGCAGCAAGCTTTGATGGACTGTATTTGATCATTATGTAATGAAGCAAGCACAGCTCAACCAAGAAGAATGCCAGGTTTTCCATCTGAAGCATTTTGATAATAGATTATATGACTTATCAGTGCAGTAGAGGATTATTAGGATTACAATGAAGAAAAGATTAAACCAAGAAGATTTTCTGAAGCATTTGAAAGCAGATTTTATCAATGCAGCAGAGGATTATTCTGACAATATAAAAGAAACCTTTACCACTTTATCAGGACCAGCTGCCTTCAGAAACCTCACAAGGAATACATATGGAGTGGGAACTGTAAGATTGAATTGTAGTTGATTTAATATTGTATGTTCCTGCCAAGTATTACTATCAATTTATTTGTCAAACTGCATCTTTGGAAAGTATGCTGTAATCCAAAGAAAAATAAAGATTTCAGTTAGAACCAATTACCATGGCCACTATCTGTTCCGATGTGCATTCTTTTGGCAAGATGCAGACCAAGTCATTGACCTGTAGCCAAGTATGAACCAATTCTTTTTAAGACACTGTGCAATATGTTTTGTGCTGTTGTAGGGACAAAGGATTAGAAGAGATTGTGTTCACCCTCTTATAGCGAGCATGTAAGTGTGTATGTACTTTTCAAGAACCAACAACGTCTTCTGTTAACTAGATCTATACACTAAAGATTTCCTTATACCTATCCTTATGGATGTCTGTAAGTCATCCTACCTTTGGAGGCCAGATTTCTTCATATTTGCAAGCTATAAGCATTGCAGTGATACCCACTAATTGTAATTTCTTCCTTGTAGTAGTGTGAGTAGAAAGGTATCTATCAATGATGTTCACAGTGAGATACAATGTCTCTGGCATTAGTTCAAATTTCAGATGCACCTGAAAATTTTAAGATTTTGAAATCAAGCCTAAGAAATAGCCCATATAAATGTCTTCTAGATATAAGTTTGACAGCAAATGAAACTACCATAGGAACAAATTTGCACCTCTATCAACCAATCAATCAAGATTGCCCTCATCTTCTCATTGATTTCAACCTGTCTTGTCATATAATCTGGAGGTACGCAGCTCATGCTCTGGACATATGGTGCCACAAATATTTACTGAAAAGAAAATAAAAAATTACCTTAACATTACCAAAAAACTGCAATAACTGACAGAGAGACACACCTCAATTTTCCGGTAGAAGTTGTAAATATCTTCAACATATTCAACAACTTCCAATTGGTTTTCAAGGTCTCCATCATCCATGCTTGGGAGAACCTTGTGGAAGTCTCTGTATGCATCCTGAAATTACGCTTATCAAGATTATTAATCATTTTTACCCTACTTACATCGTAAATAAACACAAAGATATCTTAAGGCTATAAAACCTGCTAGTAATTGGGTGTGGATGTGGGTACCTTTGGCTCATGCACATTTGGATTTGGACCAGTGCTAAACAAGAAAAGTATCAGAGAATTAATAGCACTTAAAGCAATACGACAGACCTCGCTTTGAGCTGTTAGCATTGCAGTCAGTGATTGTACTCCGGGTTTTCTCGCTTTCAGTTGGCTAGGCCTTTTTAATTCACCATCTTGTGTAGTCGAGTCCTTGCTATCACTGACAGAAATGACATCATCCTTCTGCATAACCGTGGCATATTGAGCCTCCCTTCCGATAGTATGCCTCTGTTTGTTTCCCCAGACTGCTCCTGCCTCTGCTTTTCCTTCTTCCGTAACAACAATATCCTCTGCTTGGGATTGCTGTAATCAAAGTGAGAAAGATTATGTGAGATCTCCTGCTTGGGCTCACAGAAAATAAAGAACAGAATGAAATCCCTAGAATAAAAAGAAAAGCAGCAAACTAAACAAGCCCAGAAAAATCGAATACTAGGCAGGAAGATCAGGAAAACATGTGAACACCACAGAGGTTTTGTCTGGATGCTAGCTCAATTGCCGTCGAGGTTGTCCTTTAAGAAAAACCCTACACTCTGTTCAACAGTTTTCCTAGAAAACAATCTTTCATGTTGCTTAATTGGCTCTGTTTAAAGTTACCTGAGTGCTGGAACTGGCTCCCTTGTTGGCATTGACAACCAAGCTTACTCGAGACCTCCTGAAACAGTAGTTAGTCCACAAGTTTAGGACATGGTAATTGAGGCAGAGGTCACCAAATAGAACAACAGAACCACAAAAACAGAAATCCAATTGCAGAAAGACAAGGCTATTGGCAGGGAATGGATTTATTATTAGTAAATAACATCAAACAACATACTCTGTGACACCATCTTTGTTGATATTGAATTTGGCGTTCAGAGCTTCCACTAGATTGCCAATGTCGCCCAAGGCCCTCCTATTGTTGTCATTGGCTGGAAGTGCCTTTTTGTTGGGTGCTGCCATTGCAGGACCTACCATTTTGCATGCACAATTATGAACAAACACACCCCACGACATCTAATCTTGAACTTAAAATTATTGTAAGTTGTCAAGATACCTACTTACCCTTTGTTGTTGCGTCTGGCTCGGAAATAATGCGCCTACGGAGGTTGTATTCCTGCACTCAGAAGTCCCCAAAACAAAATCCTAAACATAAATTAAATGTCTTTATTCATATTTGACAGGGAACCCCGCAGTTCCAACTAATAGTTACAAGCAAATTACCCTTACCCTGGAAAACATTTTAACTTTTGGGTGTGCTGGAATTTAGTAGTCTGGGCTGTTTCAGCAGATGGGAAAGCAGATTTTGGATACAGCAAAAACACGCTTATCCCGCGCTTACCGATACCAAGGTTTCTCCCAAAGCTTTTCTTGGCATATAAGACTGATTACAAAATAAAAATCAGAAGGTTGTTTAATCAGCTCACCTTCAAGTAATTACACATAAAATGCAAAACAGACTAGGCTTAGGTGTTTAACATCAGCTCAGAATCACACCCATTCAAGCCTAAAACTCCAAATTCAGCTACAGTAAGTTCCATATTAGGCACAGGAGACTGACTGCAAAGTCTATAATATTAATAAGTTCCATAATCATGGCAGAGGACAAACTTGTGAATGAAAAAGAAGAAAATCCAATATAAGCACATCATTTTGAAGATGAGTGAATGAGAAATTCAATTTGAATTCGAAATCTCCAGAGTCTTCGTACCACAACGGCATATCATGGGATCTCAACTGCACATTAACGGCTATTTCGCTCGCGTCTCACGGCTGACGTCTGTATCGCACGGCAGAGTTACTTTTCTGGTTTTTTTGAAGTGGCTTTTGGAGGTGAATTTACCTACAAATAAAATTGTATTTATTAAAATACATTGTCAGATATATATATTTAGCGTATATACATACCATGGTCAGAGGTGGTATCTACAATATTTCAGCTTATTCATTCAATTATGTATATATTATCTGTTGCAGCATTGAATGTTGTGTACTAGTTTATTTATTGTAGGTATTAAGAAACAATAATTTTTTTTATGTTAGTGATGGAGGTGTGTCTATGAGCACATTCAAATGATTCAAAAATAAAAATACTTTAAATGGTATTGGTATTGATCCTTCCATATTACTGGTATTGATATTGGTATTGGTATTGATCCTTCCATATTACTGAATTGAATTTCCTCGTACAGTCCTACTTATGGTAAGCACTTATTTTATTTTGAGTTGTGTTTGTAGGGTGTACAATTTCTCTAGTTGTTTCAATAATTTCTAAAAAAGACTTGCAGTTATCAATTTCAATAACATTAATTTTTTTTAATGGTGTAATAATTATTAAAAAAGTGAAGATGCATTGAAGAATTAAAAACATATGTTTTGTTGAAGGAAATTATAAGTTTAATTAGAAAGATAAGGTATTGAAATTTTTATACATTTAAATTTAAATAGAGATTTTGGCAAGTTACCAATTTCAATGACATTAAATTTTTATTTTATTGTGTAATAATTATTAAAAAAGTGAAGGTGCATTGAAGAATTAAAAACATATGTTTTGTTGAAGGAAATTATAAGTTTAAATTTTTAGAAGGATAAAGTATTGACATTTTGGGTTTGTATGCATAGGTAAACATAGGTAGGGAGAGCTGAGCTGGTTGCAGGGCATGCATAGGTATCGGCGTTGACCTCCTTTTGTCTAGATGTTTTGGTTTGAGGTTGAGTGTAGGGGGTAGACTAGGGTTATGATTGTCTGGAATGACGGGTAATCCATTAGGGTTAATGGAGGTTGGTGTACCGAATCCCGAGGTAGGTTCGATAGAGGATTTGTGGTGGAGTCAGGGTGGACTCTTTAGATCGGATGATGAATACAGAGCAGAGCTCTATCGGTACAGAGCCTCTTTAACTCCCGAGGGTGTGAGGGCGAAAAAAGGCATGGATGAGTTGGAGGTTCGTGCAATACTAGGGACAGTTGGCGTCGATACGTGGAGGTCATAAATGACCTTTTCGCTCGGGAAGTCGATCATGCTTGGCTTTCGTGTGTAGTTAAGGTCCAAACTGACCCTTTAGCGGAGACTTTGGTAGAATCGCCTTTTGGCTTTAGGGGTAAGGTAGTCCCTGTCTCTTTCGGCTCTGTGGAGGAAAAGGAGCATGGGCTTGGGGGGAATGGAGGTGTGAAGGCTCGGGGTGAGCGGAGGGGAGATTCCAGGGTTTGGCCTGCAGATTTTGGAGTAAGGAATGTAGATGATGGGAAGAAAGCGGTGGTAGAAAGCTGTAAAGATTTGGGCGTTGAGGTGGCTGAGAAGATCCATGAGCGAGCTAGTGTGTTGTTGCAGCTCAAGTCTGTAAGGTGGTTAGCGGTCCCCGCATAGGACCAAAAGCTTGGAGGGTCAAGAAGTTGAAAGCTTCGCTGACTCTAGGCCGTGATATCGATATGGGCGAAGTGGAAACTCTTTCGGTTAGAGGGTTGGTGGGTCGTTTCGGTTACCAAGTGCTGGCTGCACGGGACATTTCTGGTTGGGTTGTTGCAAACTGGAGTCCTGTTGTTGGGTATTCGCTAGAGGTTTATGTGTTGACCAAAGGCTGGTTTTTCTTCGTATTCAGATCGTCGGTGGATGTAGAGGTTTTAAATTCGTTTTGGGTGGTGAACCAAGGGAGTCTTATGCTCAAGCATTGGTATTGTGCCTTCAACCCCGAGAAGGAAAGCTTTCGATTTAGACACCTCTGGGTGCTTTTGTCTGGTGTTCCGCTCCCTCTGTGGAGCTTGGAGGCCTTTAAAGTTATTGGCAATGCAATTGGTAAGTTCCTGCATGTTGACTTAAAGTTGTTGTCGGATTTGGATAGGCGGATGGGTAAAGTCTTAGTTGAAGTTGATACTTTTGGTGGCCTCTCGGTCGAGCTGGGAATCTGTTGGAGAGGGAAGGTGTTAATCCAACGCCTAGATTACACAGGGCTTCCATTCATATGTTTATTATGCAAGGAAATTGGGCACTTAAGGTACCAATGCACTGGTAAATCTATTAAAGATCCTCTTGCTTGGGAAACTTCAGTGAGCGAATTGGGAATGCTGGCAACTTCTTCGTTGGCGGACTCTACAAGATGGATCGAATCCTTGTCTCCTACGGATATGGAAGGTGTTGGTGGCCGTGGTAAGCATCTTATTTTGGACTCTTTTGAATTTCCAAAGATTATTGTTAATGATGTGTCTCAGAGTAAGGTTTTAGAAAAGGAGGAGTTAGTGGTTAGTATTGGCCCATTGGAGAACTGTCAATCAGGGGGTTCCTTTGCTTTAGATGCTTCGAGGATCGGGGTGGGGGTTAACAGGGTAGAACCCTTAGTAGCGATGCCTATAGCTGGGTGTGCAGTGATCGAGGAGGTGGTTAAATCCATGGGGGTTAAGGGGAACCCTTCACAGTATGGTTTAGATGAGATCGAGAGTCATAAAATGGTAAAGGGGGATATTACCGCATGGCATGGGGGTGACTCATCCTTAGTAGTAAAAGATGTATGCATCGAAGTTAAGAGGGAAGCTCAGAACGGGGGTGTTGGCAATGCTTCTCTGGTTCGTTCTGAGAGGACCCTTGTGTCTTCACTTTCCGATGTCTTATTTGTCCAACTTTTGAAATCCGACTTTGGGAAGGACAAATCTGGGACTGTTACGTCTTCTGGATGTGCTCTCCTAAAAAGAAGTGTTGATTATTCAGTTATCGATTTGGAGGAGAGGGTGGAGTCTCTCATGGATCCTTTGCTAGAAGTGATAGGTGGTTTTTCGGAGGTTCAGTGTCATTTGGAATTACAGGTTCCTCGTTTCTCTATTGGTTTTGAGGACAAGGGGGTTGTTGTTGATGCTTTGGATCGTTGTGAGAGGTCCCCTATGTATTTGCAATCAGAAGCCTTCTTCTCACTTTCTTCACCAACCGTTTTTGGGAAGGGCGGATTCGAGACTGTTCAACCTTTGAAAACTAATTTTGGGAAGGGTAGATATGGGACTGTATTGTTTGTTGGTTGTGCTCTTTTAAAAAACAATGTTGATTATATAGATGTCGTTTTGGAGGAGAGGGTGGAATCTCTTTTGGGGCCTTCACGGGAAGTGGTAGGAGGTTCTTCGGACTCTCTGTGTCATTCATTTTCACAGGGTCCTAGTTTCTCTTCTGAATTTGTAGAAGGGGGTATTGTTGTTGGTGCTTTGGTTCGATCTGAGTGGCCTCTTGTGTGTCTCCAATCTGAAGCCCTTTCCTTACATTCTTCGCCAACCGATGTTGGGAAGGGAAGTTTGGGGGTTGTTTAGTTTTATGGTGTATCTCCTTTAAAAGGCAACGAAGTTTCTCTTGATGAGAGTTTGGTGGGGGGGACGGAGTCTCTTATGAGATTTCCTTAGGAAATGATTGAAGATTTTGCTAGCATGCAAAGTCTACTGAATAATCAGGATCCTAGTATCCTAGCTGAAATTGAAGAAATTGTTTTAAACTATGTTCCTTCTTATAGAGATGTTTTAAGTCGAAAACCTTTACCGGTTTTTTTTGGGGGGGGTCCTGTCCCAAAGATTGCTACAAAGATAGGTCATGAGGATTTGGGTAGAGATAAGGCAACACCATGTCTGAGGGGAGAAGAGGTGATTTTGAAGGGAGTTGCTAGGGGCGGGCTGGAGAAAGAGTTATTGCCCCTAAAAACTAGAAGTGCAAGAAAAATTTTAATTGAAAAGGAAAACTATGTTTCTTCTAGTGGTGTATTGAGTCTAGGTCCGAGGGCGCTTAGAGAACAGAAGGTCCTAGCTAGGGTTAAAAAATGATTATTGTTACCTTGAATGTTAGAGGAGTGGGGGGCAACTCAAAATTCTTATCCCTCAAAAGGTTTATTGAGTCTGAAAAACCGGATGTCTTGCTCATCCAAGAGACCATGGTCTGTGTAGAAAAAGCGAAAGAGATGTTCGTGAAGCTTCTTCCCTCTTGGAATTTTTGTGGAGTGGATTCTGTAGGGCTCTCTGGTGGTCTATTGACTGCCTGCAACCCAGTAAAGGATGACTGCAATGCTTTCCTGACTCCTGCAGGAATATTGTTGGAAGGTTTTGTGAAAGATATAAATAAAAGCTTAAAAATAATAAACTGCTATGGACCATATGCTGAGAGGGAAGTGTTTTGGGAAAACATTAAAAGGTTGGGGATCTAAAAGAACAAAGTCTAATTTTTGGCGGGGACCTAAACCTCACTACCTCCAATAGAGAAGTTTGGGGCGCCCATGCTAGAAATGATCCCTTACATCTTTTTTTTTAATCAGTTTTTTCAAGATGAGGGGTTGGTGGATGTTGAGCCTCACAAAGTTCTCCCTACGTGGCGCAATGGAAGAAGAGAACAAAAATATATTGCAAAGATATTGGATCATTTTTTGATCTTTGAGGATCTAGTAATGTCAGGGATAAGGTACATATCTTGGGTTTGTAATACTAAAATCTCGAACCATATGTCGGTTATTCTTCATCTGGAAAAAGATACAGGTCAGTTTGGCTACCCTTTTAAATTTAACTTAGTTTGGCTTGATGATCTGGATTTTGTAAATTTAGTGAGATCAAGATGGAATGGCCTGCTGGGAAATGAGATACTAGCTCCTATGGATGCTCTAGTAAAAAAGTTAAAGGCACTTGAGTCTTTGGTAATTAGTTGGGAAAGAAAGAAAAAAGTGGTAGCAAAGGAAGAACTGGTTAAGATCGAAAGGGAGTTGGATTCTTTGTATACAAATCATCCAGAGGATTTTTAGGAGGAGGTTGAAAGGGCATTGGTACTAGCAAAAGAACAAAGGAAATTGGTACTTTTGAGACAAGAGGAAGAGTATTGGAGGCAGAAGAGCCGGTTAAATTGGTTGGCTTCTGGAGATAAAAACACTAATTTTTTTCATGCTTTTGCAAATTCCAAAAAACTCATTAATATGATTTGGGATATCACAAAGGCTGATGGTTCTATGATAACTAGGGATCAGGAATTACACAAAGAAGCGGTTGGCTTCTTCCAGAGTAATTTAAGGAAAAATAAAATCTTTTTATTACTGATTAGTTAGTTGTTTTAAGGAACTACCCCAAAAAAAATTCGGAGGAAGAAGGACACAAAGTTGCAGACCCTGTAACTTTGGAATAAATCCAATCAACTCTTAAAGGATTTAGTGCCTCAAAACGCCCGGGCCTGGATGGGTGGAGTGTAGAATTTTTCCTGGCGTTTTTTGATCTTGTGGGCAATGATATTTTGGATATGGTGGAAGAGACCAGAAAAGAAGGTTAGGTTAGTGGTGCTCTTAATGCGAACTTTCTTTCTCTCATCCTAAAGAGTGAGAAACCAACATCCTTTGGGGGGTTTCGACCCATTGCACTGTGCAATCTGAATTATAAGATCATCACTAATATTATTGCTGCTAGAATTAAATCTAGTCTTTTTGAAGGAATCTCAAAGGAACAATTTGGCTTCCTTGAGGGAAGACAAATCATAGATGCTACTGGAATAGTTCAGGAAGTTTTACATAGTATTAAAGTGAAGAATGCTAAATCTCTGGTGCTTAAAGTAGATCTAATCAAGGCCTATGATCATGTGGATTGGGGGTTTCTAAGACTTGTGCTTCTCTAGGTGGGTTTAAGCCTTGAAGCTACAGATTCGATAGTAGGATGTGTAACTTCTGCAAATTTCGTTGTGCTGATAAATGGTAAACCTACCATTTTTTTTAAAGTAATAGGGGATTAAGGAAAGGTTGCCCCTTGTCCCCTTTACTTTTCTTGCTGGTGATTGAAGGGTTTAGTAGAGCTATCCAGGAACAAGTTAAGGAAAAGAAGATTGAAGGTATAGTTGTGGCAAGAGGACTAAATATTACCTACTTGATGTTTGTGGATGTTGTTACTCTGTTTGGAAGTGGGAATGTTTTAGAATGGGAAGCCTTTAAGGAAGTGATGGAGTTGTTTTGCAAGGTGTCCGGGATGGCTTTTAGCCCGCAAAAATCTTCTTTTCTTGAAGCAGGTTGGACAAATGAGGAACTGGTGGGGTTGAAGGGAATCTTGGACTTTGAGGTATCGCTAGTAGAAGTTGGCTTTAAGTATCTAGGTTGTTTTTTAAAGCCCCACTGTTATATTAAGACTGATTGGAACTGGTTGGTAAAGAAATTTGAAAAAAGAATTTCTAATTGGAGCCATAGATGGCTAACTCTAGGGGGGATATTGACTCTAGTTAAACTTGTACTTGAAAACATATCTGTGTATTGGCTCGCTATAGCAAAAATTCCAAAAAGTATTCTCAACAGTATCATAAAGAGAATGTTCAGTTTTTTATGGTTTGGAAAGAAACTTAAAGAAGGAATGCATTTGATAAACTGGTGAATGTTAGCAAAACCTAAAAAAGATGGTGGTTGGGGTATTAAAAATATTTTTTCTTTTGGGAAAGCTTTAGCGGAAAAGTATCTGTGGAGATGCCTTATGCTTCTTGGACTGTGGCATGATGTAATCTTTAAAAAATACATTAAGAAAAAATATGTTGCTGAGTGGTTCAAAGAAGGTAAGAAAAATTGGGTTGGTGCTTCGAATATTTGGTGAGCTCTGATCTCCTCTTTTGACATCCTTTCAGATTGGATGGCGTGGAAACCTGGTAATGGAGAAGATATTAGAATTGGTGTTGATCCATTGGTTGGATCACATTCCTACTACAAGATTTCAGAGAACCTTATTTCTATTATGAAGGAAAAGGCATATTTTTTCTGGCACAAGCAGGGACATGCAGCATGGAAAATTCATGCCATACTAGATGGAAGAAGGTTGAGTTGTTGGGGCTGGAATGGGTCTTAAAGAGGAATGGAATTATTTTCTAAAGGGACAGATAGGCTCGGGTTTTGAACTGAATAATGAAAAATATACTCTAATCGGGTCACGGGATACAAAGATTGGGCAGGTTAGTGCGAAAAAATCTTATGAAGTTCAATTATTGGAGACGGTGGAAGGGGATCAAACTTTCTGGTGGGTTGATCTTTGGAATTGGAAGCTCCCTCTTAAAGTTAAACTCTTTACGTGGCTTATGCTCAAACTCAGAATGCTTACTTGGGAGAACCTCATCAAAAGAGGCTTTACCGAGCCTAGCAGATGTGTTCTCTGTGGGGATGCTAAAGAAAATATTGTTTATCTCTTTGTGAAGTGCAGTTTTACTTTAAATATTTGGTCTAATATTAAAAAGTTCTTTAAATTTGTGGCTGGTTGGGAGGGTGATCAGATCAGTGAGTGTTTACAAAGTTGGATTAGAAAGGAAGAAAATTAGAAAGATATTTCGTGTTTTATTTGCTGGGAGGTGTGGAAACATAGGAACTTGATTATATTTGAGAATTCACTGCCAATTCTGAGTAGAGTTTGCAACAAGATTCTACAGGATATGGGTGAAACTAAAAGGGCAACTTCGTATAAGGTTTGCAGGGTAGATATGCCTTCTCTTTTACATTGGGATTTGGCAGTGGGATTTTTTGATGGTGCCTCTCAAGATTTGGGTTCCAAATGTGGGGCTGATGCTGTTTTAAAATGTCCTACTAAAGGCACTTTCAAGATTAAGATGAATTGTGGTAAAGGGACCAACACTAGGGGATAACTACTTGCTTTATGGTGCATTTTATTTTTTTCTTGCTATAAAAATATCACAAGATTACAGTTGGTGGGAGATTCAAAAGTTATTATTGATTGGTTTAATAGTGCTAACACTCTTCA
>JZKD02S1972819.1:38207-48359 GCA_000966675.3 Picea glauca | reverse complement strand
TTTTAAGTTGCTTACCATTTTATTTTTATTAATCGCTATAATAGACATAGAAGGACTATAGCCATCGAAGTCAACTTTTAAGTTGCTTACCATTTTATTTTTATTAGTCCCTACAGTAGACATAGAAAGACTATAGCAATCGAAGTAGTAACAACTTTTAAGTTGCTTACCATTTTATTTTTATTTTATTTACATGCCATATATAATTCTCTTGTGTACATGCTGACGATTTTTGAAAGTCGTATCAACTTTTAGATGGCTGACGATTTTATTTTTGTTTATATGCCTATTTTAGATAGGATAGGGATAAGTGCTTCCTAATATACCCTACGGTTCTCCTCGCCGTGAAGAGTCAACAGAGCAAACTAACCTTCTTTTGTGGGCCACTGGACAGTGGGAATGGCTCGCACCAGTGCTCGCTGCGTGAACCTCCATAACTGGTATGCCCAATGCTCCTCACCATGAACCTCTGTAACCGTTATGGTTCAAAAGAATGCAACGAGGAAATGAGTATAGGGTTTTTAGTTAACAATTTACCCCCATTCTTTTTAATTTTTGTAATTTGGTCAACCCAATATTCTCGTACCGAACTTGAAATTGGCGAATTAATGCGCGAATCGAACCGAACTGCCGTATTTTCGAATTTTTTTTACCAATTCGCCCAAATTTGGTAACTATGGAAACTTTAATGGGGTTTTTTCCAGAATCTTGTTCCAATTAAAACTACAGAAAAAATCGCATCTAAGTTTCATTCATGCTTCTTGGTCTTTGAAAATTAACATTGAATACCAGCGACGGCTTGAAGGTTGAAGCAGAGGCTTATTTTAGCATTAGTCCTTTGGCCAAATTACATGTACATTGTAAACTACTGATCTATTGGCTCCTCTACTTGCATACAGAGATGTTATGAAGTTTGATGAAAAATACGATTACAAAAGTTTGATGATCTCCTCACTTCTTCAAAAAATCCAAATTTACCTTGATAAATAAAGCTTGCTTGGAAATTCAGAAATATAAAGATGTGTTACCAGACTATGTCAGTTCAGAAGGGGCAATTCAAAATATATACCATTCATCCTGCTAGTGAAAAATAATCATTCAGTATTAAATGAGATTTTCAAGCTATGAAAAAAACTCAACTGAAAATTTACATAAATCTTGTCAAGGGATATCTACATGAACATAACCCAAAACTTTCTCTTAGCAGCACCATCAGAGGTAGGTTTTCACCGGCTTAGAATAATTGGCAACCTTCAATCAGGCTTCCCGAAGCAAATATGGTATGCACAGTTATCAGTTGCTGGAGCTGCAACTGTCATCGGCAGGTAAGTTGGCAGGGCTTAAAAAAGCAACAGAGCCAAAAAATGGAGCTGAGTACTTATTATAAACAACTCTCAGCTTGTTTCTTCTTGCATTCAGGTGGAAGTTAACCATGAAGTGTGCACATTCCCTGGAAAAAGTCAAATAAATGTTATTACCTCACAATGTATAGAGTTAACTAGATGTGCACACACCCCAGACAGTTCCATGTGCAGTGTGCACATTAGTCAATCTTTACTATATTTAGTATTAAATACAATTCAGACAGAATATGAGTAGATTAGTGCCAACATATAGTTGATAAATACACAATGTTTTGGCTGTAGCTGATCAGCTATGTTTTGGTTATTATAATATACAGATTGCGTACCTGTAATTGTAATTATAATTGTTGAAGACACATAAGATGTCTAGGCAATCTTTAGAAAGGATAAACTCACTAAAAGCAAGATTTCTTAAAATCGAGAAGACTTACTTGAGATCTGCTTCAAAGTATCCCGTGTGATGGATAAGTGTTTTACTCCAACATGGATCTTTCTTTAAAGTGCATTGAGCAGTGTAGACAGCAGCAGCAGCAAGCATTGATGGACTGTATTTGATCATTATGTAATGAAGCAAACACAACTCAACCAAGAAGAATGCCAGATTTTCCATCTGAAGCATTTTGATAACAGATTTTATGGCTTGTAAGTGCAGCAGACGATTGTAAGAAAAACAATAAAGGAAAGACATCTAAACCAAGAAGAATGCTAGATTTCCAAGGCATTTTGAAAGCAGATTCGATTAATTTAGCAGAAGATTGTTCCGACAATATAAAAGAAGCGGCAGGGTTCAGATCTTTACCACTTTGTCGGAACCAGCTGCCTTCAGAAACCTGACGAGGAATACATATGGAGTGGGAACTGTAAGATTGAATTTCAGTTGATTTAATATTGTTTGCTCCTGCAGAGTATTATCATCAATTTATTAGTTAAACTGTGTCTTTGGAGACTATGTCGTAGTCCAATGAAAGAAAAAGATATCAGTTAGAGCTAATTACCATGGCCACTATCTGTTCTGATGTGTATTCTCTTGGCAAGATGCAGACCAAGTCATTGACCTGTAGCCAAGTATGAACCGGGTCTTTTTATGTCAATATTTTGTAAGTCATTATGCAATATCTCTTGTACTGATGTTGGCACAAAGGGTAAACTTCTCTAGGAGTAGAGATTACTGTTCAATAAAGAGTGTGTGCAAGCGTGTATGTACTTTTCAAGACCCAAACAGGTCTTCTATTAACTATTAATGAGGAACATATACTAAAGGTTTCCATATACCTCTCTTTATGGATGTCAGTATTTCATCCTACCTTTGGAGGCCAGATTTCTTCATATTTGCAAGCTATAAGCATTGCAGTGATCCCTACTAATTGTAATGTCCTCCTTGTAACAGTCTCAATAGAAAGATATCTATCAATGATGATCAGAGTGAGATACAATGTCTCTGGCATTAGTTCAGATTTTAGATGCACCTGAAAATTTTTAGGATTTCAAAGTCAAGCCTAAGAAATAACCCATATAAATTTATAAACCTCTTCTAGATCTAAGCTTAAAAGAAAATGGAACTAGCATAGGAACATATTTGTACCTTTATCAGCCAATCAATCAAGACTGCCCTCATTTTCTCATTGATTTCAACCTGCCTTGTCATATAATCTGGAGGTACGCAGCTAATGGTCTGGAATACAGTGCTACCATTTTTTACTCAAAGAAAATAAAAATTTACCTTCAAGTCACAAACAGCTGCAATCATTGACATACCTCATTCTTCCGGTAGAACTTGTATATATCTTCAACATATTCAACAACTGCCAATTGGTTTTCAAGGTCTCCATTATCAATGCTAGGAAGAACCTTGTAAGAGTCCCTGCATGCATCCTGAAATACCCTTATCAAGATTATTAATCATTTTCATCCCACTTAAGTCATAAATAAACACAAAGCTATCTTAAGGCTATAAAATCCGCTGGTAATTGGGTGTGGATGTGGGTGCCTTTGGTCTGTATGTTTGTATTTGAATCCGTACTAGACAAGAAAAGTATCAGTGAACTAATACAACTTCCAGTGTTAAGACAGACCTCACTTTGCGTTGCTAGCGTTGCAGTCAGTGATTGTGTTCTGGGTTTCCTTGCTTTTGGTTGGCTAGGTGTTTTTAATCTTCTTTCTTGTGTACATAAATCTATGCCATCACCAATAGAAATGACAGTATAGTTGCTGGAGATGCAACTGTCTTCAGCAGGTAAGTTGGCAGGGCCTGGGAAAGCAACACAGCCAAAAAATGGAACTGAATACTTCTTATGAACAACTCTCAGCTTATTTCCTCTTGCATTCAGGTGGATGTTGACCATGAAGTGTGCACATTCCCTGTAACAAGTCAAATGAATGTCATTATCTCACAATGTACAGACTTAACTAAATGTGCACACACCCCAGACAGTTCAATGTGCACGTTAGCCAATATTTACCATATCTTGTATTAGATACAATCCAGAAAGAATGTGAGTAGATTAGGGCCAACATATAGTAGATCAATGCACAATGTCTTGGCTGCAGCTGATCAACTATATTTTATAATCTAAAGATTACCTACTTGTATTTGTTGAAGAAATCTAAGCTGTCTACGTAGTCGTTCAAAGGACAAACTCACTAAAAGCAGGATGCTTTGAAAGCTAGAAGACTTACTTGAGGTCTGCTTCAGGGTAACCTGTGAAAAGGGTAAGAGTTTTACTCCAACATGGATCCTTCTTCAAAGTGCATTGAGCAGTGTAGACAGCAGCAGCAGCAAGCTTTGATGGACTGTATTTGATCATTATGTAATGAAGCAAGCACAGCTCAACCAAGAAGAATGCCAGGTTTTCCATCTGAAGCATTTTGATAATAGATTATATGACTTATCAGTGCAGTAGAGGATTATTAGGATTACAATGAAGAAAAGATTAAACCAAGAAGATTTTCTGAAGCATTTGAAAGCAGATTTTATCAATGCAGCAGAGGATTATTCTGACAATATAAAAGAAACCTTTACCACTTTATCAGGACCAGCTGCCTTCAGAAACCTCACAAGGAATACATATGGAGTGGGAACTGTAAGATTGAATTGTAGTTGATTTAATATTGTATGTTCCTGCCAAGTATTACTATCAATTTATTTGTCAAACTGCATCTTTGGAAAGTATGCTGTAATCCAAAGAAAAATAAAGATTTCAGTTAGAACCAATTACCATGGCCACTATCTGTTCCGATGTGCATTCTTTTGGCAAGATGCAGACCAAGTCATTGACCTGTAGCCAAGTATGAACCAATTCTTTTTAAGACACTGTGCAATATGTTTTGTGCTGTTGTAGGGACAAAGGATTAGAAGAGATTGTGTTCACCCTCTTATAGCGAGCATGTAAGTGTGTATGTACTTTTCAAGAACCAACAACGTCTTCTGTTAACTAGATCTATACACTAAAGATTTCCTTATACCTATCCTTATGGATGTCTGTAAGTCATCCTACCTTTGGAGGCCAGATTTCTTCATATTTGCAAGCTATAAGCATTGCAGTGATACCCACTAATTGTAATTTCTTCCTTGTAGTAGTGTGAGTAGAAAGGTATCTATCAATGATGTTCACAGTGAGATACAATGTCTCTGGCATTAGTTCAAATTTCAGATGCACCTGAAAATTTTAAGATTTTGAAATCAAGCCTAAGAAATAGCCCATATAAATGTCTTCTAGATATAAGTTTGACAGCAAATGAAACTACCATAGGAACAAATTTGCACCTCTATCAACCAATCAATCAAGATTGCCCTCATCTTCTCATTGATTTCAACCTGTCTTGTCATATAATCTGGAGGTACGCAGCTCATGCTCTGGACATATGGTGCCACAAATATTTACTGAAAAGAAAATAAAAAATTACCTTAACATTACCAAAAAACTGCAATAACTGACAGAGAGACACACCTCAATTTTCCGGTAGAAGTTGTAAATATCTTCAACATATTCAACAACTTCCAATTGGTTTTCAAGGTCTCCATCATCCATGCTTGGGAGAACCTTGTGGAAGTCTCTGTATGCATCCTGAAATTACGCTTATCAAGATTATTAATCATTTTTACCCTACTTACATCGTAAATAAACACAAAGATATCTTAAGGCTATAAAACCTGCTAGTAATTGGGTGTGGATGTGGGTACCTTTGGCTCATGCACATTTGGATTTGGACCAGTGCTAAACAAGAAAAGTATCAGAGAATTAATAGCACTTAAAGCAATACGACAGACCTCGCTTTGAGCTGTTAGCATTGCAGTCAGTGATTGTACTCCGGGTTTTCTCGCTTTCAGTTGGCTAGGCCTTTTTAATTCACCATCTTGTGTAGTCGAGTCCTTGCTATCACTGACAGAAATGACATCATCCTTCTGCATAACCGTGGCATATTGAGCCTCCCTTCCGATAGTATGCCTCTGTTTGTTTCCCCAGACTGCTCCTGCCTCTGCTTTTCCTTCTTCCGTAACAACAATATCCTCTGCTTGGGATTGCTGTAATCAAAGTGAGAAAGATTATGTGAGATCTCCTGCTTGGGCTCACAGAAAATAAAGAACAGAATGAAATCCCTAGAATAAAAAGAAAAGCAGCAAACTAAACAAGCCCAGAAAAATCGAATACTAGGCAGGAAGATCAGGAAAACATGTGAACACCACAGAGGTTTTGTCTGGATGCTAGCTCAATTGCCGTCGAGGTTGTCCTTTAAGAAAAACCCTACACTCTGTTCAACAGTTTTCCTAGAAAACAATCTTTCATGTTGCTTAATTGGCTCTGTTTAAAGTTACCTGAGTGCTGGAACTGGCTCCCTTGTTGGCATTGACAACCAAGCTTACTCGAGACCTCCTGAAACAGTAGTTAGTCCACAAGTTTAGGACATGGTAATTGAGGCAGAGGTCACCAAATAGAACAACAGAACCACAAAAACAGAAATCCAATTGCAGAAAGACAAGGCTATTGGCAGGGAATGGATTTATTATTAGTAAATAACATCAAACAACATACTCTGTGACACCATCTTTGTTGATATTGAATTTGGCGTTCAGAGCTTCCACTAGATTGCCAATGTCGCCCAAGGCCCTCCTATTGTTGTCATTGGCTGGAAGTGCCTTTTTGTTGGGTGCTGCCATTGCAGGACCTACCATTTTGCATGCACAATTATGAACAAACACACCCCACGACATCTAATCTTGAACTTAAAATTATTGTAAGTTGTCAAGATACCTACTTACCCTTTGTTGTTGCGTCTGGCTCGGAAATAATGCGCCTACGGAGGTTGTATTCCTGCACTCAGAAGTCCCCAAAACAAAATCCTAAACATAAATTAAATGTCTTTATTCATATTTGACAGGGAACCCCGCAGTTCCAACTAATAGTTACAAGCAAATTACCCTTACCCTGGAAAACATTTTAACTTTTGGGTGTGCTGGAATTTAGTAGTCTGGGCTGTTTCAGCAGATGGGAAAGCAGATTTTGGATACAGCAAAAACACGCTTATCCCGCGCTTACCGATACCAAGGTTTCTCCCAAAGCTTTTCTTGGCATATAAGACTGATTACAAAATAAAAATCAGAAGGTTGTTTAATCAGCTCACCTTCAAGTAATTACACATAAAATGCAAAACAGACTAGGCTTAGGTGTTTAACATCAGCTCAGAATCACACCCATTCAAGCCTAAAACTCCAAATTCAGCTACAGTAAGTTCCATATTAGGCACAGGAGACTGACTGCAAAGTCTATAATATTAATAAGTTCCATAATCATGGCAGAGGACAAACTTGTGAATGAAAAAGAAGAAAATCCAATATAAGCACATCATTTTGAAGATGAGTGAATGAGAAATTCAATTTGAATTCGAAATCTCCAGAGTCTTCGTACCACAACGGCATATCATGGGATCTCAACTGCACATTAACGGCTATTTCGCTCGCGTCTCACGGCTGACGTCTGTATCGCACGGCAGAGTTACTTTTCTGGTTTTTTTGAAGTGGCTTTTGGAGGTGAATTTACCTACAAATAAAATTGTATTTATTAAAATACATTGTCAGATATATATATTTAGCGTATATACATACCATGGTCAGAGGTGGTATCTACAATATTTCAGCTTATTCATTCAATTATGTATATATTATCTGTTGCAGCATTGAATGTTGTGTACTAGTTTATTTATTGTAGGTATTAAGAAACAATAATTTTTTTTATGTTAGTGATGGAGGTGTGTCTATGAGCACATTCAAATGATTCAAAAATAAAAATACTTTAAATGGTATTGGTATTGATCCTTCCATATTACTGGTATTGATATTGGTATTGGTATTGATCCTTCCATATTACTGAATTGAATTTCCTCGTACAGTCCTACTTATGGTAAGCACTTATTTTATTTTGAGTTGTGTTTGTAGGGTGTACAATTTCTCTAGTTGTTTCAATAATTTCTAAAAAAGACTTGCAGTTATCAATTTCAATAACATTAATTTTTTTTAATGGTGTAATAATTATTAAAAAAGTGAAGATGCATTGAAGAATTAAAAACATATGTTTTGTTGAAGGAAATTATAAGTTTAATTAGAAAGATAAGGTATTGAAATTTTTATACATTTAAATTTAAATAGAGATTTTGGCAAGTTACCAATTTCAATGACATTAAATTTTTATTTTATTGTGTAATAATTATTAAAAAAGTGAAGGTGCATTGAAGAATTAAAAACATATGTTTTGTTGAAGGAAATTATAAGTTTAAATTTTTAGAAGGATAAAGTATTGACATTTTGGGTTTGTATGCATAGGTAAACATAGGTAGGGAGAGCTGAGCTGGTTGCAGGGCATGCATAGGTATCGGCGTTGACCTCCTTTTGTCTAGATGTTTTGGTTTGAGGTTGAGTGTAGGGGGTAGACTAGGGTTATGATTGTCTGGAATGACGGGTAATCCATTAGGGTTAATGGAGGTTGGTGTACCGAATCCCGAGGTAGGTTCGATAGAGGATTTGTGGTGGAGTCAGGGTGGACTCTTTAGATCGGATGATGAATACAGAGCAGAGCTCTATCGGTACAGAGCCTCTTTAACTCCCGAGGGTGTGAGGGCGAAAAAAGGCATGGATGAGTTGGAGGTTCGTGCAATACTAGGGACAGTTGGCGTCGATACGTGGAGGTCATAAATGACCTTTTCGCTCGGGAAGTCGATCATGCTTGGCTTTCGTGTGTAGTTAAGGTCCAAACTGACCCTTTAGCGGAGACTTTGGTAGAATCGCCTTTTGGCTTTAGGGGTAAGGTAGTCCCTGTCTCTTTCGGCTCTGTGGAGGAAAAGGAGCATGGGCTTGGGGGGAATGGAGGTGTGAAGGCTCGGGGTGAGCGGAGGGGAGATTCCAGGGTTTGGCCTGCAGATTTTGGAGTAAGGAATGTAGATGATGGGAAGAAAGCGGTGGTAGAAAGCTGTAAAGATTTGGGCGTTGAGGTGGCTGAGAAGATCCATGAGCGAGCTAGTGTGTTGTTGCAGCTCAAGTCTGTAAGGTGGTTAGCGGTCCCCGCATAGGACCAAAAGCTTGGAGGGTCAAGAAGTTGAAAGCTTCGCTGACTCTAGGCCGTGATATCGATATGGGCGAAGTGGAAACTCTTTCGGTTAGAGGGTTGGTGGGTCGTTTCGGTTACCAAGTGCTGGCTGCACGGGACATTTCTGGTTGGGTTGTTGCAAACTGGAGTCCTGTTGTTGGGTATTCGCTAGAGGTTTATGTGTTGACCAAAGGCTGGTTTTTCTTCGTATTCAGATCGTCGGTGGATGTAGAGGTTTTAAATTCGTTTTGGGTGGTGAACCAAGGGAGTCTTATGCTCAAGCATTGGTATTGTGCCTTCAACCCCGAGAAGGAAAGCTTTCGATTTAGACACCTCTGGGTGCTTTTGTCTGGTGTTCCGCTCCCTCTGTGGAGCTTGGAGGCCTTTAAAGTTATTGGCAATGCAATTGGTAAGTTCCTGCATGTTGACTTAAAGTTGTTGTCGGATTTGGATAGGCGGATGGGTAAAGTCTTAGTTGAAGTTGATACTTTTGGTGGCCTCTCGGTCGAGCTGGGAATCTGTTGGAGAGGGAAGGTGTTAATCCAACGCCTAGATTACACAGGGCTTCCATTCATATGTTTATTATGCAAGGAAATTGGGCACTTAAGGTACCAATGCACTGGTAAATCTATTAAAGATCCTCTTGCTTGGGAAACTTCAGTGAGCGAATTGGGAATGCTGGCAACTTCTTCGTTGGCGGACTCTACAAGATGGATCGAATCCTTGTCTCCTACGGATATGGAAGGTGTTGGTGGCCGTGGTAAGCATCTTATTTTGGACTCTTTTGAATTTCCAAAGATTATTGTTAATGATGTGTCTCAGAGTAAGGTTTTAGAAAAGGAGGAGTTAGTGGTTAGTATTGGCCCATTGGAGAACTGTCAATCAGGGGGTTCCTTTGCTTTAGATGCTTCGAGGATCGGGGTGGGGGTTAACAGGGTAGAACCCTTAGTAGCGATGCCTATAGCTGGGTGTGCAGTGATCGAGGAGGTGGTTAAATCCATGGGGGTTAAGGGGAACCCTTCACAGTATGGTTTAGATGAGATCGAGAGTCATAAAATGGTAAAGGGGGATATTACCGCATGGCATGGGGGTGACTCATCCTTAGTAGTAAAAGATGTATGCATCGAAGTTAAGAGGGAAGCTCAGAACGGGGGTGTTGGCAATGCTTCTCTGGTTCGTTCTGAGAGGACCCTTGTGTCTTCACTTTCCGATGT
>JZKD02S1972819.1:0-27409 GCA_000966675.3 Picea glauca | reverse complement strand
TACATAAGTAATCCTTAATTTATGTGTTGCAAATTGATCCTGTTGCTTTAAACACATAACATTTCACTTGCAATAATTTTTCAAGTTTTTCAAGTCTTCTTCAATTTTAGATCATAGTGTCACCCCCAAACCAGGTCTATGAATCTAGAAGGACAGGTTCCAGAGTGACACTTAGCTTCCCAAGTCAGTCAACACTCAAGCTCTCACAGGTTTCTCATAACCACAAAACAATCCAAAGTACACCATATCTCTTCTCCGCAGCTTACACCACCCAAAGAAAATGAACCCCCTTCACTACCATGTAGTCCCTCAGGTTGTCCACTTATTTCCAGGGCTCCAATGCATCTAGTCAAGAATCCCCATACTGGGAATCTCAGGATTAACAATTGTGATCAAGGTTTAACACATGCCAATGCATCTCAGACATACAAGCACTAATTCATGGCTGGAATACACTAACAATCACTACAACCAGCCAAAAATGGCTTATTTCCCAGCAATTCATTTTTCCTTCCCAAGCCAAGATCAAGAATGAATGAGTTGCAATGAATGAAAAATAAAAAGAAGAGTGAACCCCCAAGCAACCCATAAGAGGTGTTTGTATAATTTCATGAAATCAAGAACCATATGGCCTCCCCCCAAGAAGTTCACGTAGCCACTTTTCTCAATTAAAACCAAGATGGGTAAATAAAATATAATAAAAATACTTAGCTCCTTTAGCCCCTTCTCTCATGGAATCCTAGCCCCCTATAACTCTTTTCATTGTTCATCTGGAATCCAACGATGTATTTTTTTATTAATAATGATCAAAGCATTACATTTCCTAGGCACTCCAACCCCTTTTAATTGTTTTGGCAATCGATACTTTCATGAAGTAAACAAAACACATTATTTAATCTAGGGACTCAAAACCAGGGTATTACGTTCCCCTCTCCCTTATTTTTTCATTGTCCTCAATGTATATACTGTTATCCCCATTTTGTGGGATAACTAAGGATATCATCTCTCGAGGCCCTCAGGTTTTAGATATGGAGTGCCGAGAGACCACATGACTAGTAGTTTCTACTTGCACATACGGAAGCCCACTCTATCACCACATCCTAATCCATTTTTAGCACATCTACCACACTAGCTAGCTTCTGGAAGGAAGATGGGTCTTACTCCATGTGGTACAAGTAATGTATTGTGGCAGGTAATCACCCTAATATTTAAGGCATTTAAACATGTTGTATTTGAGCTACTTTTGATTATAGAGTGCCTTCTTGGACATTGTGCTTTTGTATTTCACCTTGGTGAGTGTCATAGATTTCCTAGTAAGTGGCCAACCTTTAGGGAAGGTTTGTGACTGGGGGTCCCTTGAGGGGTTGTCATACAATTATCGACCATACTTACCACCTTCCACTCATTACATTCCCATCATATTGTCCTCTTCTAGGCCCTTTGACTTTAGTGACCCAAGAAGGGCATGTACCTCGTTTCATAGGAAGAAGGGATTGAAGGCCCAGAGGGATTATTGTTGGCTAAAAATATAAAATCCTAGATATAGACCTTCCATATGCTTCACCCAAGGGTCCCCGAGAAAGCAATGAAACACTTCTCTGCAAAAAAAGGGGGACCTACAAAAATAAATGGTAATGAATGCTTAAGGGGTTAGTTAGAGGATGGGAGGTCTCATCACGGGCTGACCTATCATGATCATGAGTATTTAGTGGTATGACATTACCATCATCTAATCACTAAGCCAGGGTAATGGCTCTTAGTTACACAACTGAGAGAAAGGGGGTCTCATCACGATCAATCCTTCTCATTTCTGCGAGGTATTTGTGAATGACATTGTCATTATCTGGACACCAATCTAGGACAATGGCCTTCAACTTGTTCCTTAAAACATGAAATAAATAAAGAACGAAAATAAGATGGGTTTCGAAAAATTTCATCGCAAACGAAAGTGCCACACACCCTCTACAAAGTCACCCATAAATGAGATAATACGAGCCCTTGTATGTCATGAAACTCATTGACCTATGAAGTCTAAACCCTTTCCACCTCATTATCGACTACATAACCTTGAAAGGCCATCCTTGGGAGCATCCCCTACTTGAGGGTTTTGGTCTACTCAATAGGACCTTTATGGCACCCCTCCCATACTTAAACTTGGTCAATTGTATAGGTTTTTTTAGCATTTGTTTAATTTTATGAGGTAGTTTTGATGCACATATTTATGCACCTTTCTTATTATATGTGGTTTACACTTGTCATGATATCTTTGACTTGAGATCTTTGGAGGTTGCACCCTTTTATTTTATAGGACTTTGCTTGGTGGCCAGTTTTGGGAGAACAAGCCTAGCTTGGGCTTCCATGGGGCAAGGAAGCCACAAGTTGGATGTTGTAGGCCTACACACTGAATCATAGAGACATGACTTTGGAGGCTTACATGACATCATGAAGGATCTTATCCAAACCCTAGTACCCAAACGACTTGCCTAGGAAAGGTTAAACGTCATCTTTTGAGGGTTGACATCATGCTTGAGAGGGTTTGGTGGTGACGGAGCGATTGCACATTGACACTTAGCATATTTTGAATGGAGGAGACATGGATTGACCATATGATGAGGAGGTTCAAGGAGCCCCAACAACCTCCATTTTCCTCTCCAACAACTTGCTCAAGTGGTCAAAACGTCCCCTAAAGAGGTGACATCATCTCATTTTTAGGGTTTCTATTTTGTTAAAGTGAAAATTAAATATTATTATTTGATGCAAGGGGTAAGATAATGTTTGTTGAACCCTTATCTTATGTTTTACCCTTGCTAAGTGGACAAACTATGTTTTATGACTTTTGTATAAATAGAGATCATGTGAATCTCATTTCATAACAAATCTCTCCCATTGTGAGAGGTACTTGGCTAAAATTTTCACCCTCTTTGGGAAATATCTATATATTATGCTATGTTTTATGGTTTCTCTTTACTATTTGATTGATGGATGATGCACTAGCTCTCTTGGAGGATTATTTTCTTGCTTATGGTGGAATTTGCTTGGTGAATTAGGGTTTCATCTTGTTAATGCTTCAACTTGGTAAGGGTTTCATGGTTATTGCTCTATTTTCTTGGTTTTAATATTAATGTGATGATATATTAGGGAGTATAATGGAATACACCCCCCCAAGTCCACTTTTTTTGTTTGGAATAATCTATTATGCAAGGGATACTAGGAGGAGTAAAAGGGTTTACACCTTCCTAGGTTTTCCTTGTTGGTTAGGGTTTGTCTTTGGGAGTAAAAGGGTTTACACCCCCAAGGAAGTAACTCATACAACTTTTTTGATCAAGATACTCCATTTACCCAATGGTTATAGGCACTAGTTCAATTTAATTGGAGAAATAAAATCTTGCATTGGTAAACATGAAATTTTGCAATTTTGAGATTGTCTAAATTGGAAAGTGATCTTTGTGCCTAAGGCACCTTTAAGCTACTAGGGAGTTTTGTTTCTCCAAGTATTTCTTGCTTCTGTTACAACTTAAATCTACAACCATTAGGGTTGTTTAAACCCTAAAAAAAATCTCTTAATAACTCACAAATCAACCTTCAGAAGTTGCTAAAAATCGCCCCCTATAATCTACTAGTCTCAATGCACTTTTTGGGTGGATTGTTGGAAAGTTTTGGTGGTTGACTTATTTCTTGTAATAAATTGTTTGTTACAGCCATAAGGATGATAATTATCACTGCAATAACTTGTTTATGACAACCTTAATTTTATGCTAAAGTCTTTCTCTTTCGTTCTTGAGTTAAACTAGTCTTTACTAGATTGTCTCTTCCTTATTCAGCTAGACTTTTAGTAATTTTTTTGTAGCTCTTATAAATATATACATGTTGATATATGTTATTGTTTATTGCTGCAATTAGGGACAACAATATTAACTTGCTTTTCCACTTAACATACTATATGCAAAATTGGATTTCCTTGTGTCTTGGGCAGGTACTATCTCTTTGCAGGTCACTCAAGGCTTTGAAAACCTCAAAAAACCCTCAAGACACATCACCAAGTTCCCTTTTCCATATAGAAACTTGATGTTTAGCGGCATCCCTTCATACATCACACTTTCCACCTCATTCCCCCTATTGGCATAGGGGCAGACCCAGGGTTTAGGCTCCAAGAGCGCACCAATAAGCCCTAACTACTGGCCCTTTCAGCAACACCTACGAGGCAGATGAAGTCTCACCCGAAGTAGCTATGAGGGGATTGCAGGAAAAATATGTCTACAACCAAAGGGAATACCAAGTGGATCTATTACAAGAACAACACAACATCTATATATCAAATCCTAGCTCAGATCTACTTTGCACAACTATCTGTCAAATCTAACACAGTAAAACAATAGAAATATATCAAATGGTAAAGAACACATCATCAATCACACACAACAAAAGATATATGTGGTTCACCCTCTCTCTAGGGCTATGTTCACAAAACTGGGCTTTATGATATATTAAGATGGAAGCATACCGTTCTTATCTGCACTCTTAGCTAGTAGATCTTCTCTTCTTCTCTCTCTTTCTCTCCCCTCCCTGTGCACCCAGCTGTAGGGTTGATCTTTACACCCAGTTGAAGATCTTACAATACCAGAAGGCTCTCGCACTCAACACTTATCTCTCACACAGGAATATTCACTCAATCGTACAATAACAATGAACTCTCAACCGACTTAGCACCAACCCATCCCAGGTCCTTTAGACCTTTATTTATACATTACAATATCTCTCGGACACCCTTAGGTTAAAACCTAAGTGTCAAAACCCTAGATACCAAAACCCTAGGTGTCTAAAACCCTAGGTGTCTAAAACTTATCTTTCCTTCCTTCACGCGTAGTGCTTCAAAGCATCTATTGACATCTTCTTTCACTTGTTGAGTTGTCCCCGATCCCTCTTCCTTGTTGATATATCATCCTCAATCTCCTCATCCAACGAATTTCTTTCTCTTACTTCGCTCCATCTTTTTTTCTCTTTTGCTCACTTTGACCTAGTATCAGTCACTTTGTCTTCCGCGCAGTTCACATTTTTCCTTTTCTCCCTTAATGTTCGTTTGATTCCATAACCAAGGGCCAACAAGCCCCCAACACTCACTTGTGACTCATCCCAAGGCACTTCAGGTCTGAACTTTATGTTCCATTTCCACTTCAGACTACGCAGGGCAACCTGTGCTTCCAGCTCTATTCCTCCCTTCCTTCCTTATGCAGACTATGTTTTCTGTGTTTGGTACCCAGTTTCAAATACACCTGGTACCTAGACCCTTTTCCTTTTTCTTTACCGAGAGTTGTGAGGAAGCTGGTTGTCATAATACAATTTCAACCGTCTTCCGTTCACCAAACCTTCCTTCGATTCTCCAGTCAAAGTCTTCAACTACGCAACTCCTCCTTCTGTAACATAAGCAATTTCATAAGGCCCAAGCCAATGCATCCTGAATTTCCCTGGATGCTTCATGAACTTACTGTCATATACCAATACCAAATCACCTTGCTTAAATGCCTTATTTTTTATGTGTCTTTCATGGTAGGACTTTTCTCTTTCTTTCCAAACCTGCTGGTGAAATCCTGCAATAAATCTATCTTCTTCCAGTTCGACCAACTGCGTAAGCCTCTCTTGCATAACACCAGTGTCATCCATATCTGTAAAGGCTTCAATTCTCGGACTAGGAACCAAATATTCCATGGGTACAACTGCTTCTAGACCATAGACCAATTTGAAGGGGGTCTACATGGTCAGTTTCTTGCAAGTGGTTCTATAAGCCCATAATATTGTTGGTACTCTGAAATCCCAGTCATCCCTGTTCACACTGCATATCTTCGTCAGCGTTGTCTCCAAGATCTTATTGAATGATTCAACTATCCCATTTGCTTGTGGATGATAGGGCATGCTCTTTTGACGGTGAACTGCAAATTCCTCAGTCAAGGCTTCAACGGTCTTATTGATGAAATGTGTGCGTTGATCTCTCATAAGGATCTTCAGGCATCCAAACCTAGTTATGATATCATCAAATATGAAGTGCGCAATTGTAGTTGCACTACAGTCCTTAACTACTCTTGCTTCGGCCCATCTGGTCAAGTATTTTGTCGTAGTGATTATGTATGTAGTTCCTGTGCGCTTCCCTGGTGGGTTGATAGGTCCCATGAATTCAATGGCCCATTTCTCAAATGCCTGTAAGGTCAGTTGTGGCGCTAAAGGCACCTCGTCTCTTCTGGATGGCTTCCCAAGTATTTGGCATACATCACATGCCTTATAGTATTCCTTAGCATCTTTGTGTAGAGTAGGCCACCAAAGGGCAACCCTAAGAATCTTCTGTGTTGTTGCTTTCCCTACGTAGTGTCCTCCTGCGATGCCTTCATGTTCTTCTATGAGGATCAATGGTCTCTCTGCTTCCATAACACACCTTCTCAATATCTCATCAGATCCCATCTTGTATAGTTGTCCAACTATAAGTGAAAATTTTGCGGTGCACACTACTAGTTGTTTCTTCTGGGTGATTGTATATTCACTAGGTGCCATTCCTGTTGACAGGAACTGGACTATTTTTGTGAAGTGGTCATCAATTTTTCTAATGGCCAACAACTGTTCATTCGACAGTGTATCCTCCAAACTAGTAGGCTCTTCTCCATGTTCCAACCTCAACAAGTGGTTAGGACCTTTGTTCATCCTTCCCGGCTTAACCATGATCTCAAAATCATATTCCTGAAATATCAGAAGCCATCTACATATTCTCCTTCCCAACACTGGCTTGTTGATTAGGTATTTCAGCATGAAGTGATCAGTAAAAATTTTAAAGTGTCCTCCCAACAAGTAGTGGTAGAACTTCTGCAGTGCATACACCATGGCTAACCCTTCTTTCTCAGTCATGGTGTAATTAATCTCAACTGTTGATAGCTTCCTGCTAGCAAAGGCTAACAGGTGGTCGATTTCTCCTGTTCTCGGTTGTGCTAACACAACTCCTAATGCAATAGAAGATGCATCAACATGCACATGAAATTCCTTGCTCCAATCCGGGAAAACCAGAATGGGCGTAGTAACCATTTTCTATTTCAGTGTGTCAAATCTCTATTGGCATTCTTCTGTCCAATGAAACTGACAGTCTTTCTTCAAAAGATTCTCCATGAGTGCTGTGATCTGAGCATATCCCTTAATGAACTTCCTATAATATCCAGTATGTCCCAGCGCAGCGCGCAACTGCTTGACTAAAGTAGGAGGGGGTAGATCAACTATAATGGCAATCTTGGATGGATCTACCAGCAATCCCTACTTACACACAATATGGCCCAACAACACTCTGAAGGGTGAAAAGATGATGCACTTTTTCAGGTTCAAGGCAATCTGACATTGCCTACACTTATCCAACATTAGTCTTAAACATTCAATATGATTTTGCAAAATAATGAAAACAGTCCAATCATCAAAGTATGCTTCCAGAAATTTATGTAAAAACTCCTTGAATGCTTCGACCACCACCCTGGAAAAGATGGTTGGGGAATTCTTCAATCCAAATGGAATCACTGTATACTGGTAGGTTCCCCATTCCGTTGCAAATGTGATCTTATGGCGATCTTCCTTGGCAATCTGGATCTGATGGTATCCTGAAAATCCATCTATAAAAGAATATACCTCCTGTCCTCCTACATTGTCTAACACTTCGTCAGTGAATGGTGTAGGGAATGGGTCATGCAAACATGCATCATTCAGTTTCCTAAGATCTACACAGATCTTGATTTCTCATGTCTTCTTATCTTGTACCACCATAGGGATAATCCATTATGATTCTTCAACAGGTTCTATGATTCCTTCTTCCAACATTATGTCAAGCTCGATCTTCACTTTCTCCTTATATTTAGGGTTCAATCTGTAGGGTCTCTGTTTGAATGGCCTTGCATCTAGTTTCAAAGGGATCCTCATCTCTCCCATGGGCCCTTTAATTCCCTTCATATCAATGAACTTGGTTGGAAACAAGTTTTGATATTCATGTAATAATTCTGTGATCTTGTCAATAGTGGCAACATCCAATAGTCTCCAACGTTTGCAAGCTTCAGTGTTTGCTCTGTTCCAATATTGACTTTCTTGATCTTGATCGGCTGTCCAATGAAAGGTAGATCAAATCCTGGTCCTTCTACATCTCTTTGGCCTTCTATTTCTGCGATGTTCACATTCCTAAGATCATTGTCTTCAACAACATTGATATTGTAATAGCCTTGCAAATTCTGAAGAGGCATAGTCCATTCATCCTCCTCTTGCTCCAAAGGGAGGCTAGGTGCCTCCTCAAACATTTTTTGTCTTACAACCTATAATGCTTGATCTACTGTAGGGTATGGCTTTCAAACAAAAAGGTAGTTACAAAGTTCTGGGTCATACCTTCCCAATTTGCAGTGATGAGGCACAGTTCTGCTTGAAGATACTAGTTGATGGGAGTTGTGTCCAGTGTGTTAATGAATTTATGCACCCACTTCTCTTGTGGAATGTTTCTCTAGGCTTCCTTGCAACTTCGCACATGGTCCTTCGAACAACTTTGACCTTTGTACCTAATGTCGCAGCCTGCTACTTGATCTGAAAATCGCACTGTCATCAAAGTGCGACGTTGTACCTAGTCTATAATATTGTTTTTGTGTGTCCCCCACCATCTATATGGAGTTGATTTCAGGGCCTCATCCATTGCCAATAGTCTTTTTGGTAGTGGTACAATTTCTTCAAATTCCAACGAGAATGCTTTTAAATGATTTAGACCATCAAAGGTGAGAAAGTTACGTACTGTTGTGCCGATCCAGCGGATTTCCCTGGTTAATCTAGCACATCTCCTTGTAGATACTTTGTACATTTTGTTCTGCTAGTTCTCCAATGCTTCTTCTGAATCTGATGAGCATGCACTGTCACTTCGCCAGCTCAAATTCCCATCTGTTGTAGGATTAATGTAGTCATGTTGTTTGGTTGTCAATTTGTATATGTTTTCTAGTTCATATGCGCGGTCTTCTTCTCTGATGGGTTCTGTGTATCTCTGACCTTCATCGAGATCCAAAGGTGCAATAACCCTAAGGCCATCTCTTTCAAACACCATTCTTATTTTATTTAAATCAACCACAGTGGAATTATTAAAAGCCCAATCAATTCCTAACAACACAGGGTAAGGACAACTATCATCAACTATCTCAATCACCTCAAAGTCTGCAAACGTCCTTACTCCGTCGATGTCCATAGGGACATGTTCCAATATCCCAAAGGGGCTTACATCTTGCTGATTATCCATCATAATATTGATAGGGTAATAGATCAACTTAGGTTTTCCCATCAGTGCCCAGGTCTGCTTCGTCATGACATTGACCTCCGACCCTAAGTCGAGGACCACATAGTCTATATCATACTCTCCAATTTGAGCATTAAGGTGTAGTTCTTTATTTTTCCTTCTCTTCTTATATAGTTGATATACTGATTTATTCAACAAAGGATCTACCTTTCCTATCTCATATTGTCTGACCAAATTTTATAGTTCTTGTATGGATTTTTAATCTTTAATCAACTCAATACATGTATACAAGAAACTAACAAGTTTGCTCACCTCTTTTCCTTCTCCGGGTGAAGTAGACTGATCAAATGCTAGAGGCATTCCATATTCTCTTACTTCTAGTCGAACCTTTGATGAAGAATCCTGATCTCTTCCGAATTCCTTTCTTTCTTCCTCAAATATCTGCTTCTCTTTCCTTGGGTCAAATTCTTATGTCTTCTATGCAGCTTTCCTGACTCCTGATTCTTTTGTATTCTTTTCTTGGATCACTCTGTCTTCTCCTGTAACAACACCTCCTCATGTGATAACAATGATTTTTGGATCTGCTCCGCGAGGTTCTACTTTGATTAGTTGTATTTGCTGATTTCCTCCTTGTTTCTCCTGAAGCTTAGCCAACAATGTTGGACATTCCTCAATAACATGCTCGAATGAATTGCAGTAGCTGCAAGTGGTACAAGGGTTCTGACAGTCCCTTGCCAAGTGTCCCGGATGTGCACAGTTATAGCATATGATTTGTCCTTGACCTCGGCCCATACCTCCTCCTCTTCCTCAGAATCCACCCCGAGGGTTGAAGTTTCCTCTCCCACGGGAATTATACTACGCAGTGATTCCTTCTTGTTGTACTTCACCTTGAATTTTTTATATATCCCTTGATCTTTCATGCATGAGATTGTAATCCCTACAATCCCTGTCACCGTGTCCTATCGACTTACAGAACATGCAATACAGATTTGTGGGTGTCTGGACATATTTTTGCAGATAGTAACATTCACTAGGGCAATGTCGATTTCTACATACCTCGCACCAGGGTAGGGTAACTTTCTTCAAAGGGATTGGAGATCCAGAGGCCAAGTATTCCTAAAATAAGGGACAATGTTCCTTGTCATGGCCTTCTAATTTTCATCTGATACACCATATTTCTTCTCTTTTATCTTTCCCCTTGTCTTTCTTCATATCTTCGACCTGCAGAGACAAACTAGTTAGCTGACTCAAGATTTGACTCATACTTGAGTTGGATTCTCCCATAGGGGTTGATTCTAATTTCATTACGATCTCCAGTGCCTCAACCTGCGAAGTAATCTTTTGTTGCATCAGAGGAACTCTGATGTGTGGCAAGAGGGCAACAATGAACCATTCCTTGTTCTGCTCATCTGGGATCTTAAAACTCAAATGGCCTGTCGGGGTCTTAAATCTCTGATCAAACTCCCACACAGGTTCAATTGTTCTTTTCTTGATTTCTTTTAGTTCTGTAATGCACTGTGACTCTGATTTAGGTTTCTTGAATTCATCCGTTAGTGCAGTCTTAATGGAATTCAACGGGTTAGGTGTAGCTCCTTTGACAAATTTCATGTACCAACTCAGTGCGTGATCTCTTATGGTAGTGCTGAACTGAGCCCATTTGACAGCTTCGTCGATGATGTTCTTAATACTCCACACAACTTCACATAGAAACCAATGTTGATTAGGATATTCAGATCCATCTCCTCTAAAGGTGGGTAACCTCATCTCATCTGCCATAGATCTTCCTAGGTTTCCTGACTAAGTATGTGGTGGACTGCTAATGACAATGCTCTGAGCGTTCTAATGAATTAGGTTACTTTGGTTACTTAACGCTGCTGAAACAACATGAAGAATAATAATACTTACTTCGACAGTCGGCACAGTTCTTGAAGTTTCTGGCTCTTCTTGGCGAGGTTCCTCTGTCCTAGCAGATTCTGAACGCTCTTCATATGTGAGATCTGCCTCTTCTCCACTGTAGAACCCTTCGTCTCTGTAGTTCTACTTAAATAGGTTCGCGAGGTGAACTTCTTTGAATACTTTTCCACTGCGTGTATGTCCAGCCTCTGTGTCGCTGTTACTGTCTGAATTTTTGAACATTTAGCTCTTCTGATCTAACCGATTACTATATCTTCAATATGTTCTTCTCATGCAATTGCATCTTGATCTTCAACTTTAGAAAATGTAAAAAATTTCCTCTAGGTCCCGTAAAGAAATATCTCTATTCCTCACTATACGATTCCACTCTGTCAACAACAAACTCAATGATATACCCTCCAATGGTGTTATCAAACCAATGATATTCTGCTCTTGACATGACGTTATCAAATCTCTTGACCTTCTTGATCAACATCGACGTCCAAACCACATGTGGTCTGACTCTAACTTCGAACTGGGTATCTACTAACCTAGCTAGCCACTCATATAAATCTTTATGGATTCCTCCAAAGAAAATCTCGTGTATATCAATACAGATATATCTTTCCAACCAATCCTTTGTACCAAGATTGGGGTTCTTTTTCTGGGCTTTAGTGAATTCCTTTTCTTGATCTTCTATCCACTTCTGAATCTCTGTCTTCGATGGAAACCACGTTGACATTCCCTCAAGAAGATTTTGGTCCTGGCAACGAACCATTTGTTGGCACAGGGGCAGACCCGGGGTTTAGGCTCCAAGAGTGCACCAACAAGCCCTAACTACTAGCCCTTTCGACAACACCTGCGAGGAAGATGCAGTCTCACCTGAAGTAGCTATGAGGGGGTTGTAGGACAAAGATGTCTAAGACCAAAGGGAATTCCAAGTGGATCTATTACAAGAACAACACAACATATATATATCAAATCCTAGCTCAGATCTACTCCACACAACTATCTGTCAAATCTAACATAGTAAAACAATAACAATATATCAAATGGTAAAGAACATAGCATCAATCACACACAACAAAAGATATATGTGGTTCACCCTCTCTCTAGGGATACGTCCACAGAACTGTGCTTTATGATATATTAAGATGGAAGCATACAGTTCTTATCTACACTCTTAGCTAGCAAATATTCTCTTCTTCTCTCTCTTTCTCTATCCTCCCTGTGCACCCAACTGCAGGGTTGATCTTCACACCCAAATGAAGATCTTACAATACCAGAAGGCTCTCACACTCAACACTTCTCTCTCACACAGTAATAGTCACTCAATCATACAATAATAATGAACTCTCAACCGACTTAGCACCAACCCATCCCAAGTCCTTTAGAACTTTATTTATACATTACAATAGCTCTCGGACACCCTTTGGTTAAAACCTAAGTGTCAAAACCCTAGATACCAAAACCCTAGGTGTCTAAAACCCTAGGTCAAATTGACCCACATTTTTAGGGCTTCGCCAGCCTGTCTTTCGTTCCTTCACATGTGGTGCTTCAAAGCATCTATTGACATCTTCTTTTGCTTGTTGAGTTGTCCCCAATCCCTCTTCCTCACCGATCTGTCATCCTCAATCTCCTTGTCCAATGACTTTCTTTCTCTTACTTCACTCCGTCTTTTCTACTCTTTTGCTCACTTTGACCTAGTATCAGTCATTGTGTCTTCCGCGTAGTTCACATTTTTTCTTTTCTCCCTTAATCTCCTCTTTCTTCCATAACCAAGGGCCAACACCCCCTTAGGGTCACTGATTCCCTCCTTGAGGTGACTACTTCACCTCTAAAGTGACGAGAACACCTGCCTAAGGTGATAGTGGGTAGGTTCTCTCTTAGTTGTATCCATTTTGGTGGTTGGGTCGGGATTTTCCCAACCTACAACTTGTGCGATAACATCTTGGCACCATTTCCGGGGAGGATTTTGAATCCTCTTTCGAGCCCGAACGACACTTTGGTGAGCTATCCCAAATACCTTCCCTAGATTTCCTAGCAAATCCAACTAAGGGACGTTCCCTTTCCACCTTTGATGAGCTCCTCTTGAAGCTCATTTGGAAACTCCACCTTCCAAGAACCCACATTTCCCCTTTTCCCCCTTTCATCCTTTGATGATCCTTGAGCTCATATGGCGACTCCATTGAGGTATTACCCTAAGTAATGGAACCATGGCCTCATGGGACTTACCCTGGGAATTACATAAGGTTTATCCCTCCTTTTATGTTCAGGATATCTCTCGGTATCCAAATCATTTCTCCCTAGAGTGGAGGGTGAGTTTCCCTAAATTTAATGGCGATCCATCTCTAGAAATCACCCATGTCGTCAATTATATGAAGTACGCTTCAAGCCTAGATGTGCTAATGAACATTTTTATATATTCACTGGAATCAAGTCAAAGGAATTTTCTTGCACACTCATGTAACCTGAAGAGCATCCCTTCTTCTACCAAGCTCATTGAATATTTTCTCAAGTACTATCAACCAACTACCCAAAATTTGCAATATACTTTCCAAGAGCTCGAAGGAGTTCTTTGAAAAGAATGTTTTCCTGTAGATGAGGATGCATAAAATATTTAAGAAGATCTTGATGAAGAAGATTCAAATGAGACATATGATGAAGATCAAGTATCTGCCCTTCCACTTGATAAGGACATTCAAACCTCTGTTTCTCCTACACATCAATAAGAGAACATGATGAATTATAATCCTTTTGAAAACTTTGATGATGCTTTATTCTATGACAATGGAAATGAAGAAAACTGCTAAAAGGATCTCGATGAAGTTTCTCTTGCAGAAGGCCTGAACGAGACATTGTTATCTACTTTCCCTTTTGAAGAAAACAACATTTTCTAGTCTTGTGAATAAGTAATCAACTCCTATGATGCATATGAATTCGTGGGACAACCCTCAGATATAGTTGATGACCACATTGATGATTTCATATAGGCTGGGAGATGTAGATGGGATGTGGGTTGCTTCATCTTTGATAGAGATCCCATTTATGACATTGAGGGTAGCTCTCAAGTAGAGGGGGTTGAAGTGTCATCCTCAGAGGAATGGTATTCATGCGTGTATGATTTATATGTTTGGCAGTCTGATGATGACATGATTATAGATTTATTCGAGGATGACTGGTTGCAACATTTTGAGGATGGTTTTCAGTCATCCCTTGGTACTTGTGATGCATACATTTTTGGGGATACAGATTTGTTGTATGAGGATTCTCACCCACCTTTGTTCTCAATTTTGGAAGAATACCAGGACATGGCCATCTTAGAGCGATCTACAAAGCAAAAATATTTTCATATTGAGGATTGCTACAGGGATTCAAAGATAAAGAGGGCACATTTTTCTCTCCCTAGACCTGAGCCTGTCCCTTACCTCATTTCCTCTTCTCAAGGAAACCATGAGGTCTTCTTGGGATCTCTCATATCTTCTCGGTCTTAAGGAAGCCATGATCATGTTCACGAGGATGGAGATGAACCATCGTCTACATATAGTAGCCATCTTCAGAGATGGATTGATCGAGCTTGTGGCTATCACTTCATGCAAGTTTCCTTGGATGATTAGAGTTGTGGATATTCTTTCTAGTAGGATTTTCTCCCTCCCACCCATCTCCATGAATTTCATTTCATTTCATGATTATATATATTTATTCTCATGATCATTACATGCTTGACTTATCTTTTTTGTTTTAGATAATTGAGCACAATGGGAGATACTTTGATGGGATGATCAACCGGCTGCATTGGTTGTATGACTTCACCTAACACCATCTATCGCCTGATCTTCAGGGCCCCTAGGCCCCCAGGTAAGTAGGTAGGTCATATTGGTTTCCTTTCATTTGAATATTGATTGCTCACATTAGTTTAGATGCATTTCACATTTCATTTTGCTCTACTTTCATATTGATTTCATGCTTAGTTTGGAAATTAAAAAAAAAATGTTAGATTTTTCTTTTCTAGATTAGTTTTCATTTCAATTTTGATGTATATGGACGAAGGGTGATAGAAACACCCTATATTTTATGGTTTCTTGGTTTAGTGTAGGCACAGGTCTACTAGGAGATGCTATGATTCTCATGCACTCTGTGACGAGCACATGTCCCCAAGTAGGAGCTAGATGTTATCCCTATTTTGTGGGATGACTAAGGAGATCATGTCTCGAGGCCTTTAGGTTTTAGATATGGAGTGACAAGAGACCACATGACCAACAATGTCCACTTTCACATACGGAATCCTGATCTATCATCACATTCCGATCCATTTTCAGCGCATCCACCACACGAGCTAGCTTCTGGAAGCCAGATGGGTCTTGCTCCATGCGATGCAAGTCATGTATTGTGTAAGGTAATCACCCTAATATTTAAGGCATTTAAACATGTTGTATTTGAGATATTTTTGTATAGAGCGCATGCTTGGACATTACGATTTTGACCCTGCTTCACCTTGGTGAGTGTCATAGATTTCCTAGTAAGTGGCCAACCTTTGGGGAAGGTTTGTGACCGGGGGTCCCTTGAGGGGTTTTCATACCAATCCCGACCATACTCACCACCTTCCACTCATTACAATCCCATCATATTTGCCTCTTCTAGGCCCTTTGACTTTAGTGACCCAAGAAGGGCATGTACCTCATTTCATGGGAACAAGGGGATGAAGGCCCAGAGGGATTGTTGTTGGCTAAAAATATAAAATCCTAGATATAGACCTTCCATATGCTTCACCCAGGGATCCCCGAGAAAGCAATAAAACAATTCTCTGTAAGAAAAGGGGGACCTACAAAAATAAATGATAATGAATTCTTAAGGGGTTAGTTGGAGGATGGGAGGTCTCATCATGAGCCGACCTATCATGATCATGAGTATTTAGCAGTATGAAATTACCATCATTTGGTCACCAAGCTAGGGTAATGAATCTCAATTACACAACTAAAGGAAAGATGGTCTCATCATGAGCCATCCTTCTCATTTCCGTGAGGTATCTGTGAATGAAATTGTTGTGATCTAGACACCAAGCCAGGAAAGTGGCCTTCAACTTGATCCTTAAAATATGAAAGAAAGAAAGAATGACAAGAAGACGGGCTTGGAAAAAGTGCATCACAAACGAAGGTGCCACACACCCTCTATAAAGGCACCCATAAATGAGATAATATGATCCCTTGTATGTCATGAAACTCATTGACCTATGAAGTCTAAACCCTTTCCATCTCTTCATCCACTACATAACCTTGAAAGGCCATCCTTGGGAGCATCCCCTACTTGAGGGTTTTGGTCTACCCTATAGGACCTTTATGTCACCCCTCCCATACTTAAACTTGGTCAATTGTATAGGGTTTTTGAGCATTTGTTTAATTTGATGAGGTAGTTTTGATGCACATGTTTAGGTTCCTTTCTTACTAGATTTGGCTTACACTTGTCATGATGTCTTTGACTTGAGATCTTAGGAGGGCATACCCTTTTGTTTTGTAGGACCTTGCTTGGTGGCTAGTTTTGGGAGAACAAGCCTAGCTTGGGCTTCCATGGGAAAAGGAACCCACAGGTTGGATGTTGTAGGCCCGCACAATGGATCATAGAGACATGAATTTGGAGGTTTACATGGAATCATGGAGGATCTTATCCAACCCCTAGTACCCAAACGACTTTCCTAGAAGAGGAAAAACGTCATATTTTGAGGGTTGACATCATGCTTGAGGGGGATTAGTGGTGATGGATCCATTTCACATTGAAACTTGTCATATTTTAACTGGAGGAGACATGGATTGACCCTATCATATGATGAGGAGGCTCAAGGAGCCCCAACGACCTCCTTTTTCCTCTCCAATGACTTGCTCAAGTAGTCAAAACACCCCCTAAAGGGGTGATGTCATCTCATTTTTAGGGTTTCTATTGTGTTAAAGTGAAAATTAAATATTATTAATTGATGCAAGGGGTAAGATGAGGGTGGTTGACCCCTCATATTATGTTTTACCCTTTCTAAGTGGACAAACTATGTTTTAAGACTTTTGTATAAATAGAGATCATGTGAATCTCATTTCATAACATATCTCTCCCATTGTGAGAGGTACTTGGCTGAAATTTTCGCCCTATTTGGGTAATATCTATATCTTATGATGTTCATTATTATTTCTCTTTACTATTGGATGGATGGCCAATCTGTTAACTCTCTTGGAGGATTATTTTCTTACTTATGGTGGAATTTGCTTTGTGAATTAGGGTTTCATCTTGTTAATGCTTCAACTTGGTAAGGGTTTCATGGTTATTGCCATCTTTTATTGGTTGTAATATTATTGTGATGATATATTTGGGAGTATAAGGGCATACACCCCCTTCCAATTCCATTTTTATTGTTTGGAATAATCTATTGTGCAAAGCATACCAGGAGGAGTAAAAGGGGTTACACCCTCCTAGGTTTTCCTTGTTGGTTAGGGTTTTCCTTGGGGAGTAAAATGGTTTACATCCACAAAGAAGTAACTCATAATTTTTTTTTGATAAAGAGACTCCATTTACCTAATGGTTAGAGGCACTAGTACAATTTCATTGGAGAAATAAATCTTGCATTGGTAAACGTGAAATTTTGGAATTCTGAGATTGTCTAAACTGGAAAGTGATCTTTGTGCCTAAGGAACCTTTGAGCCACTAGGGATTTTTTTTTTATCCAAGTATTTATTTCTTCTATTACAACTTAAATCTATAGCCATTAGGGATGCAAAAACCCTAAAACAAATCTCTTAATAACTGACAAACCAACCGTCAGAAGTTGGTAAAATCCGCCCCTATAATCTACTAGTCTCAACGCACTTTTTGGGTGGATTGTTGGCAAGTTTTGGTGGTTGACTTATTTTATGTAATAATTTTTTTGTTACAGCCATAAGGCTGAAAATTATCACTACAGTAACTTGTTTATGACAACCTTACTTTTATGCTAAAGTCTTGCTCTTTCATTCTTGAGTTAAACTAGTCTTTACTAGCTTGTCTCTTGCTTATTCAACTAGAATTTTAGCACTTTTTTTGTAGCTCTTATTACTCTTTACATGTTGATATATGTTATTTTTTATTGCTTCAATTAGGGAAAACAAGATTAACTTGATTTTCCACTTAATATACTATATGCAAACTTGGATTTTCTTGTGTCTCAGGCATGTACTATCTCTTCGCAGGTCACTCAAGGCTTTAAAAATCTCAAAAAACCCTCAAGACACATCACCAAGTTCCATTTTCCATCTAGAAACTTGACTTTTAGTGGCATCCCTTCATACATCACACTTTCCACCTCCTTCCCCCTTAGGGTCACCGAGATTCTCCCCTTGAGGTGACTACTTCACTTCTAAAGTGACAGGAACACCTGCCTAAGGTGATAGTGGGTAGGTTCTCTCTTAGTTGTCTCCATTTTGGTGGTTGGGTCGGGATTTTCCCAACCTACAGCTTGTGCGATAACATATACAAAACATAAATCAAAATTTTAAAATTCTTCAAAAAGTCGCGAGTACTCTTCTTGCATGGAATCTTCATGATTTCAAGTAACATCTTCAGGACTGTAGTAGATCCACTGAAATTTACCAGTTCTATGACTCAATTTCATAGGATTTTTACTTTTTTGTCCAATATGCACACTGACTGGAACTGAAATTCTCATTCTGGCTCCACCTGAATCAAATTCCAATCAATAACATAGTTAGGATCATGTGCACACTTTTTCAAAAAAGAGACATGATATACATTGTGCACATTCATGGAAGTAGGAAATTATATCATGTATGCAACTGGCCCTATTCAATCCAATATTTCAAATGAACCACATAATCTAGTTGCTAGCTTTGTACAACTGCCCAACTTCAATGAGATCTTCTTGGGATTCACTTTCAAAAGCACATGCTCTCACACATTAAATTCTCTAGTCATCTTGTTCTTATCTACATAACTGTTCTTTTTATCTTTTTCTTCCTTCAAATTATGCTAGTCTTAACCATCTGGTCTTCCATATCCTTGAGCAATTCTGGCCTAAGTACTACTTTTTTTTTGTGTGTTTTCCTAACTCACTGGATTATTTCATTTTCTACCATACAAAGATTCAAATGGGCTCATCTACAATGAAGTTTGATACCCATTATTACAGGTAAAATCAACCAAATGCAGGTAATCTTCCCACTTAGATGACCTATCCATCACATACATTCTCAACATGTCCTCAATCACTTGATTGACTCATTATGTCTGCCCATCTGAATGTGGATGATATGTTGTGCTAAAGTTCATAGTTGTACCAAATCTTTTAAATAATCTTCTCCATAAATTTGAAGTAAACTTTATTTTTATCTGAAACAATTGTGTTAGGTATCCCATGCAACCTAACAATTTCCATCATGTAAATTTATGCAATATTAGCTGTTGTATGAGTCGTTTTTGCAGGAAAAAAATGAACAACCTTTTTCAATCTATCAACCACTACCATTATTGAATCATGTTGCCTTGTTGTCCTGGGAAATTTCGTGATAAAATCAATGGCTAACACTTCCCATTTATTCTCTAGAATCGACAATGGCTATAGAAAATCCATTGGGTGTTTATGCTCATCTTTTACTCTCTGACATTCCATACATCTGACAATGCAATCAATAACATCTTTCTTCATTCATGACAAAAAGAATTGGCTTCTTATCATTGCAATTTGTTTTTGGTAACCAGATGTCCGACATATGGAACATTATGCATCTTTTTTAATACCAAATTCCTATGTTCTCTGAAACTAGAAACATAAATTATATTCTTATGCATAAGTAATCCATATTCCTTAATATCATACTCTTTAATTTTTTGTTGTACATTTTCTTGTTGTAAGATTTCTTTTACTTGTAGGTAATGTTGATTTGTAATAGCAACATCTAAGATCTTTCTCTTCAAATCTGATTGATGCATACCAATTGCTATAGCATGCATGAGATGTACTCTTCTGTTGAGTGCACCAACAACTTTATTTTCTTTTTCTTTGATATGTTTGATGTCAAAGTCATACTCACTTAAAAATTACAACCATCTTTTATGCCCAACATTCAAATTTGGTTGTTCAAAAAGATATTTCAGACCACTATGGTATGTCCTTAATTCAAATCTCTTTCCCATGAGATAATGCCTCCACATCTTCAATGCATAAATTATGGAAACAAGCTCCAAATCATGTGTGGAATAATTCCTCTCATGTTCTTTAAGATTTCTGGACTCATAACTAATGACATATCTATTTTTAGTGAGGACTCCACCAAGTCCTTCCTTGCATGCATCTGTACATACCACACAATTCTCATTTGGGTCAACAATTTTTAAAATAGGTGCACTAGTGAGTAATTATTTCAACAAATTGAAATTTTCTTCACACTTTGTTGTCCATTCAAACTTAATTGTCTTCTTTTGTAAAGAAGTGTTGGGATGAACAATATTAGAGAACCCTATAATAATTCTTCTGTAATATCCAACTAATCCCATGAAATATATGATTTTTGAAACATTCATGGGTGTTGGCCATCCTCTAATGGCTTCAATGTTCTCTGGATCCAATGCTATATCTTCCTCTGAAATAATGTGTCCCAAATACTGGATTTTTTCTTGGTAAAAATAACACTTACTAAGATTGGAATAGATTTGATGTTCCCTCAACACTGGCAACACCAACCTCAAGTGATGTTCATGCTCTTCCTATGACTTATAATAGATAAGTATGTCATCCAAGAACACAATGACAAACTTATCCAAATAATTTTTGAATATGTCATTCATTAAGCACACAAATATAGTTGGTGCATTGGTTAGTCTAAATGACACCACTGCAAATTCATAATGTCCATACCTGGTTCTAAAGGTTGTCTTACTGATGTCTTCTTCCTTGATTCTTACTTGGTGGTAGCCTTATCTCAAGTCTATCTTTGAAAATATATTTTCTCCTCTTAGCTTATCAAAGAGGTCATCAATTCTGGGTAGAGGGTATTTGTTATTCACAATAGATTTATTCAACTGTCCTATGTCAACACACAGTCTCAATGTTCCATTCTTCTTTTTGAAAAAGAGTATTGGTTCTCCCCAAGGTGAAACAATTGGATGTATGTACCATTCTTCAACAACTCTTTCAGTTGCATTTGTAATTCCGTTAATTTCAGTTTACTCATTATGTAAGGTGTTTTTGATATCGGGGTGACTCATGGTACTAAATCAATAGAGAAATCTATTTTCCTCTTTGTCGATAATTCTGGTATTTCTTGGAATACATCTTCAAACTCTTGCAATACTGAAAAATATTTAAGTCTTGACCCTTTTGTCTTTTTTGGCTCCTCCACATGAGTTGCATACAATTGGCATCCTTTTCTGAAACATCTCTTCAGCTGTAAGACTAAAATTTCCCTTATAGAAATGGGTCTTGGAATTCCTTTCACAGTGCAATGTTTTCCTTCTTTATCAAGACATGTAAATGTCTTGTTATGAAAATCTAGGACAAAATGGTGCTTGTCCAACCAATCCATTCCAATTAGGATATCATAAGATCCTAAATCTATGATATTTAGGTCAACATTAGTATTGACTCCATTAATACTTATTGGGAAACCTATGACCATCTCGATGAGGACAATATTTGTACATGTGATCTTCTTTGCATCCCCAACATTTGATTGGTGGTCTTCCCCTTTTTCCCAAGGAGTCTTCTCTCTTGGATTCATTCTTAGTAGAATGATCTTGCTGATTTGTATTAGGATTGTTTATGTTGAAAGGAAGTATGAATACCTTCCTCATATGATCAAATTTCTACTTCTTCTTATCCTTCCAAGATTTCTCCAAGGATTCTCTACCCTTGCCTTGATCATACATGTACTTATCCTTCATGATGGTCTCTGTCAAAGTCTTAGGTTCATCATACTAAATTTTCTATTTACAGAAGGATGAAAATCCACTCAAAGAACTTTGTATATTCAACTTCTCATCCTTGATAAACCCCACATACTTAAACAATCCCAAGAACTTATTTTCATATTCTACCATGGTCATGCTTCCCAATTGGAGTTCAAAGAAATCTTGCATCTCATTGTCATAGAAGTGCTCTGAAAGATACTTCTTATGAAAATATTGCTTGAAATGATTTAGAGTGATCTTGTTCACATTAATGTGCTCAAATTGCTTCAGTGGATCCCACCACATAGAAACTTTTCCATGCAAATGATATGTGGCAATTCTAGCTTCTAGGTTAGATGAGTAGTTGTGCAACTGAAAGTACTTCCTGATTCCTAGCAACTAGGATTCAACATCATCTTTCCTTTCTCTTTCACCATCAAAGGATGGTGGCTTAAAATTCCTCAACGCTCCTTGCAAAATATCCAATTCATGTCTTCTTCTTTGGTGCATGACAGGAGATACCTCTAGACTACTTATGGAGTCCTCAAATGCATAAAATTTCCTTGTCAAGTAAGGAGGTGAGTGATGTCTATGAGTTCTACTGGAACTTCTTGAATGACTAGTTCTTCTATAGTTATCTCTTCTTTCATGATATATTCCCTCTTCCTCCTGCCTTGATTCTGATCCATTATTTTCTTGTCTATGCAACTGATTTAGGATTTGCATCATCTGAGCATTTACTTGATTTTGTTCTATCATCATATTCTCATTGTATTCTTTGTAACTCTACACTTCAACTCTCATACTTCTCACAATCTCTATTAATGTTTCTTGTTCCCCTCTGCTCCTGCGCCCACTTGATTATGTATTTGCATTACCAACACTGATATTTTAACCTTTGGTTTCTTTTTCTTGAACTGATATGTTTATATCCCCTAATTCTAGAAAATGTGCAAGCAACCATTTTTGTTAAAATTATGCATATTATATATATAAAAATATTGCCACTGGTCTTTTTTTGCTCAACTCGTGAAGAAATATATCATCATTCTCCAAATTATAATAATCCCAGATTATTCTCCATCAAAACATATTTACAATGAATATACTCATTTCCCAATCCGATCTCTTAGCTGGAAGTTATGGCTTCCTGAAAAAACCATTTTCACCCCATTTATGCATTTTCTCCACTGATGTAATTTTATTGAAAGGCCAATTTTTGTTACTTGTAGAAGAAAATATGTTAGGAAAAAGGGAAACTTTTGTATGATACATAGATAATAATAATGACAAGGAATTCATAAAAACTCTTATATTTTCAATGTGATGCTCTAGTAAAAAAATGCAACAATATGGAAATAACAACTATCTTTTTTCACCCCTCTTTCCATACTCATAATTTTTAGTAAAATTGGCTATCTGATAATCAATGTACTTTTGGAAAAAATTCAGAAAACAAAAGTTGTTTTTCTTGAATATTATATAAAAAATTGTGTACATAAAATTTTCCAGTTTTGTGATCTAGGGTCACTTTTCGTCCTCTAAAAATCTTAAAAATCCCCCAAAAGTGGCCCATCATAGTGGATTTTGGCTTATTTCTATATCTCCATTCCAATCCCCATAGGATTTATTCAGTTCCTTCATGGGTTATTTCCATGTCTGCTCTATAGACCCTTCCCAAGAGTTTCAACTTAATCTAGATCTTTGACAATGACGTGGAGCAAGATCTTTAAAAACCACTATTTTGCAATTTCTGACAAATCCAAGATGAATTGGACAAGGGCCCTCTCATGAAATTTTGTATATCTCCTCTCAATTGATAAAACACATAATATTCATATTAATATGATTTAATATGTTCTAGTTATGGCCAAACTTAGAAAAATGGCTCAAGACTTAGTTTTTGTTTTTTGAAACTTATGAATATTTTTGTCTATGTGGCAGTCTACACCATCGATGATCGACCATATTTTAACTAACTTGACAACTATGCTAACATGACATGACATGTGGATGCTGACCTTGCATGGCATGTCATCCTGAGGCATCGACTAGGCTAACGTGGAATGGCACGTGGATGTTAATGTGGCATGAAACATCATCACCCTATTTTATCCATTGACCATCGAAAATTTCTCTTGGTATATTTTGAACTTTGCACTTAATCTGTCGATGCTCGATCATCAGTCATTAGTGATTAGATATTACCTTTGGTTGCATGAAACTTTCACCAAATTTCATCGATCCTCGATCATCGACCATCGACCATCAAAGATTTCTCTTAGTGAAATTCAACACTTCTCCAAAACTAGTCGATCCCCAACCATCGACCATCAACGATCAAATATGTCTTTTGGATGAACTTCAACACTTCACCAAACTCATCGATCCCCGACCATCGATAATCAATGATCAAATATTTATTTTGGTTGAACTTCAACACTTTACCAAACTCACCGATCCTTGACGATTGGTCATTGCCAATAGAATATGTCTTTTGGTCAAACTTCAACACTTCACCAAAACTTGTCGATCCCTGATCATCGACCATTGATAATCTCCATTGGTGAACTCAACACTTAGACAATTTCGACCAAAACCCAAGTGAATCTAGGCTGTTGATCTCCTGGCCAAGATGATCTTGACTGTTGATTTTCTTCGACTTCCCAAATGACAAAAAATGAATATGGACCGCCGATCTTCCTCATTTTACCAACTGCCGAAATAAATCTCGACCATCGATCTGGTAACTTTGCCAAACTTTGAAAACATTAGAATTTTTAATTTTTTCAAGGAGGAATACGGGTCGTTGATCTGGAGATTGAACACGACCTCAATCGTCGATTCTCCAAAATTTTCCCTACGCTACAACAACCATTAAAACTTCAAATTTTTCGAGAGTCAAATTCGATTCTTGAATCATGTAACTCAGATCTGCTCACAAATGTGGGGATTTTCTCTTTAATTTTTTATTTTTATTTTTCCCAAATTCATACAAATCGAATATGTAACTGCGAATCTACCAAATTCACACTCGTCCTGGCCCATACTAGTCCGATGTTTCAACCAAAAGATCTAATACCACTCTATAACATACACAACCAACAACAGATTGGCCATGCTATTTCAAAACGCGTTTCGAGAACCAATTTAAAATTTTGATAATAATTAATTAATAAAGAAGCACAAAGTACCACATGAAATAATCAAGATTCATGCTACAACATAAAATACATGCATAATATGCCATGCACAAAAATAACCAACAAGCAGGCACATTATAAATACAAATATCAGAGATAATAATTAAAACACAACATAAATAAAATTCAAGCAAAGGAAACCATGATAGATATCACTTATCAACTAGCTACAGACCAATAAATAAAACCAATAACCAACTAGCTACAGACCAAGGACGTTTTTCCCAACCTTAGATGATGCTTCACATTCACTCTCAACAATAGTGTCACCCCCGAGCCAAGGCTATGAATTCAGAAGGACGGGTTCTAGAGCAACACTCAACTTCCCAAGCTAGTCAACACTCAAGCTCTTACAGGTTTCTAATAACCACATAACAATCCAAAGTACACCAACTCTCTTCTCCCCATCCTACATCACCCAAAGACAATGAACCCCCTTCACTACCATGCAATCCCTCATATTGTCGACTTCTTTCCAGGGCTCCAGTGCATCTCGTCAAGAATTTCCATGTTGGGACTCTCAGGATTAGCAACTATGATCGAGGTTTAACACTTGTCAATGCGTTTCATGCATACATGCACTAATTCATGGCTGGAATACACCAACAATCACTACAACCAACCAACAATGGCTTATTTCCCAACAATTCATTTTTCCTTCCTAAGCCAAGATCAAGAATGAATGAGGAATAATGAATGAAAAATAAAATGAAGAGTGAACCCCCAAACAACCCATAAGGGGTGTTTATGTAATTATATGAAATCAAGAACCACATGGCTTGCCCCCCAAGAAGGTCATGTAACCACTTTTCTCAATTAAAACCAAGATGGGTAAATAAACTATAATAAAAATACTTATCCCCTTTAGCCCCTTCTCTTGTGGAATCATAGCCCCCTATAACTCTTTTCCTTATCCGTCTGACAACGAACAATTCATTTTATTATTAATAATGATAAAATCATTACATTTCCTAGAAACTCCGACCTTTCATAAAGTAAACAAAATACATTATTTAATCCAAGGACTCAAAATCAGGGTATTACACGAAGACAACTAAGGAGGGAGAATTTCTTGATGCTATCTTATTTTATGTAAAGGGAGTAACAAGGTATTTAATTGATATTTATTAGTTCCTATAGCATGGTAGGGAACCTAAACGGATAATAGTTGAATATAGTAAAAACTTAGTGAATAGAGTAGCAAGGTTCAAGCGCATTTAGAGAGTCTTCTATAAAACTTGATAGAATTTTGAGGAGATGTGTAACACCAATTAACAAATAAAAATTAATAGAGGAAGAACATTACAAACCTACTAGTAGACATTTTTTAATCGCTAGGATAGCCCAAAAATATTATGTTAGCTCATGGTGGTCAACCATATTTTAGGATTACTTCAATTTCATGAGAAGATGTAACTAGTGCCAAAAGAAAGAATTATACTAAACTCTCGTAAATATTTTTGTGAATTCAGTCCCCTCCTTCCCATGTAAAAACTTGAGTACTCAAGAATGAATTAGGGGTGATTTTAAGGATGGGAATTTGTTTTAAAATGTAGAAACCTTGGCGAATCTTACTAATCCTTCATATGCCAACTATAAATGTTTGGCGATATTTTTGTAAAAATATTAAAATTTATAAGGATTTTATATATTTTTTATAAAATTTTGGCGATTTTTAAGGTAAAATAATTTTATCCTATAGAATTTGGGCGAATAATCTTTAAAATAGTGAATCTCGTTTTTGGAAAAACCATGGAAAATTAGCCCATGAGCGAAATTTAACCCCTAAAATCATCCATGGTTCTATGAATGTTTTTCTCCCCATTGTTCTAATTACAAGGAAACGAACAAGCTAATTTTTGGTTGCCAAAGACTTCTTTACCAAGTGGGTTGAAGTAGGGTTTTCCAGACTAATAGAACCATTTTGTAGTAAAATTCTACATGTTCTGCTACATTACACAATTGTAGTGTCACTTTTAGCATTCTAGTGTAGTGTAAATTTTTGGGGTAAAAGAGTGTTTGGACAATATTAAAAACAATGCAATAAGAGGTGTCTTGTTTTACGTCACTCCATTCCTTTTGAGCGCCTCATTTTGACTCCATTCCTTTTCAACGTCTCATTTTCCAATGC